>JAWDGP010004412.1:287500-322500 GCA_033675545.1 Elysia crispata | reverse complement strand
AAAAATAGAGCGAACCAACCTTGAACTCAGACGTCATGAATTGCTGCATAAGTGTACATCAGTATCTTTTATGTAAAAATTTTTTGTTAAAATTAATTAATTATATTCATATTTAACAGCTTCTAAATAAAATGCAAATAAAGATCAATGTTCTTTTTCTCTATAATTTATCGAGATTGTCCAAACCTAAATAACTTAATGGCTGTTGAAATATTTTTACATTTCTACAAATTTACTGAACCACTGAAATCTGTTTCCGTTTTATATTTAAAAATTATATTTGATCTGAACATATTTTTCCTGCATTTGATAAAAGTCTAACCAATTTAAGAGATTTCAAAAATTAATAACTATGTAGCCCAATTTTGAAAACTTGCATTTTTTAAATTCGTGATATTTATTTTGTGCGAGATGTGAACAAACTGTTGAATTAATTTAGAAACAGAATTGTCACAGAGGGCTTGTAGTTTTAAATCATTCTCAAGTTTAAGAACCATTCCTTTTCTTTAAATCTATGTATAAAGCTTGAGCATACTTCACAAAACGGTGTTATAAGTATCATTTTATGTAAAGCAAAGAATATCTAACTCCATAAATCATTTCACCAAGAAAAACTTTGAACATCCCATTGATCTAAGCGACACAATGAAAAACTAAAATGTGTTTAACATTACTATGAAAAGACAAAAACTTCGCATAGTCAGGAAACGCACCAAATCGACAAAAACAAAAAAATAGTCAAAAGTAAGAGATTATTTAAACTATTAATGATATATATTAATTTCAAAATAGAAAATTGCGACATGTCAAGTATGCATTTATTCATTCAAAGCGCAAAAATTAGAATTTAAAGCACAAATGTAATAGCTCTAAGGAACTTTAGCATTATCAAACACAATTATACTATACATACATTAAAGAGGACCTATTGTAGTAATTATAGATAAAAGTGTTGCGATTCTTTTCTTTTATACTATATATATATATATATATATATATATATATATATATATATATAGTATATATATATATAAAATTGATCCAAAAATGTTTGTAATACATCAATCGAAATCAATGATTCATTATTTTTAGGTACATATCAGCACACAAATTTATAGCGATACAATTTTATTGCTCTAGGCTGAACCAACTTTTCGGTATTATTGTGCGAGCGGATAACCATACGCCGAGACGGAGTTTTCGTGATAGGAAGAGCGCGAAATTTTAGTGCTGTAGTAAAATACAAGCAGCAACATTTTTGAGGAGGTTGAAAGGGATTTGCATCCAAAAGAGGAGGTGAAGGGCTGGCGACTCTACTTTGTCGCTTTGAATGCATTATTTTCTTGTAAATAAAATGGGCGCTAGCCAAATTCAGGCCAAACTGGGAAAAGGTGCAACAAAAGCAACCACACTCAGGACCTTTAAAAGAATAAATTGCTGTAATGGAAAATTTTTCGAGTGGAGAAACACTCTGCTCATACATTTCTGTATTTACAATATTATGTTCATGCAAAGAAAATGTGCTCCATATTGTTTTTCAAAAGCCTCATTCATTTATCCTGCTTGCTGATAAATGATGCCCAAAAGCTACAAATTTCACAGATTCCAGCCTACAAATGCAACAAGTTTAGAATGTACTATGGAAACCATTTAAGGGACTATGCAAAAATGAACGCATAAAAGTCAAACATTTACTTGCCAGCTAAAATTCCTCTAATGACTTTCTTAATGGAACGTAAATAAAACGATCGACCAATATGCCTAGCGGCGAAGCAGATCGTTAAATTTCCAGTTGTTATTAAAAATGCCAGTGCATTGGAACACTGATGATTTTTTTCCGAAACATAATTATAAAACAAGTTACAGTTGTAGTGCGATATTCTTTTCATTACAATAGTAAGGACACGCAGTGCTTGTGTGGTAGTTTTTAATTGTGGATGACAGTAAGATGTGGTACTCCTAAAAAATTTTCGCAGCAAAATTGTTAACGTGGGTTTGAAAAAAGTAAATTTTCAATGTTGATCTTTAAAAAAGTTTCCAAAATGTTGGCATTGTGGCGACCATTAAATTTTCTACTGATGTGAGTTATAGCCACTTATAAGACAGTTATATGACGACTAAAATTAAGATTAACATCCTTTAGGCCTTCCGTATTTCACTTTAGTAATTAAAGATCAACGATCGAAGAAAGCTGTGGGGTTTTTTTTCTTCTGGTATAAAAAATTAGTGATCGTTTTAATTACAGCCATAAATGATGTTATTTCGTTGTAAAAGTGTCACATTTTGAAGACTTCTTGTTTATGTTGATTGTGAAATATAAATGCTGAAGTGCAATGTCCTACTGGTAGATAACAGCATCCTTTTCTCTTACAAAAATGTTTTGTGGTAAGGTATCTTATCAACTCAGATCAAGTAGATCGAAGCTCTGGGATTTTCAAAACTTTAATGCTCTAAGAAAATAGAACTTAATATAGTTTCGACGAAACGAAAACGCCTAGTCTGCTTCAGGAGAGAAACATTACAAAACTCTTGTCTTCATTATAAGTCATAGAAAAACAGTTGAATGAATGACGGTTAGGTAATTAGATTGCTAAAAGTATATAAAGATTAAAATATAAAAAGTGTTATAAGTTAATGGATAGATAGATATATAGCTAGATAGATAGAATTATAATGCAACTAGGCAGAGAAACCGATAGATCAATGCATTGATCGACTGTAAGACGATACATGTTTATGTAAATTGATAAATTAAAAATAAGTACATGTACAATTAATCAATCAGTGAAATAATGGCAGAATAACACTTTCAAAAAGACATTAGCTTTCTTATTACTATTATGAAGCAAAGACGATTATCTCGAGCTACAGATAATTCGATTTTATAATGTTCATCTATTGAAAATGAACTTTACCGAAATATGTATCCGAACTAAAGTAAAACAGAAAATTAAAAAAAAAAAAAACAACGTTGACAAAACAATTTTTACTCTTATTCAATTCTTGTTAAAATCACTTTTAACTCAACTTGGAAGAAACCAAGCTTTACAATTTGACTTCAAAAAGTTGAAATCAAGTTAAACAAATGTATAAAAACGGTGTTTTCTGCTTAAATATATACATATATATATATAAACGGAAGGGGAAAAATCAAGACCAATTAGTTAATACTTTTATGAATATTTGTGAGCAAACGAGCGCTATCTAAAAAGTTGCTGTGGTTTGTGTGTGTAGTGGCAGGGTGGGGGGGGGGTGACTTTTATGGCTTTTTCTTTATTTTTTTTTTTTTTGAAATACGCTTTTGAAAAATAATATGTTATATTTTCAATAAGAAAGGCTGGGGGTTAAAGGCAATTAAGAAAATTAATTTCAGGATGCATACCATATTTTAAAGCACATGTGTCAAAGAGATGCAACATATCCATATATGCTAGCATTGAGATAGGACTGCTTTGGTCCAAAGCCAGTTTTTAACTTAAACTTCCCCTTTATTGTTCTTTTGTTATGTTGTATGATACAGCCCTTCCAGAACAATGTGATCCAGGGCCTTTTCCGCATTTCTGGCAGGCCGTTGTCGGAAATGGCGGAATAACAAAAATGCGAACCCTACACTAAACCACAGACGATGTGAGAATAGAAGACGCAAAAAAATGTCCCTTCAAATATCTGAGCACATTTTTAAATACCTTTACCACCCGTGTTCCTGCTATCTTTTTTTTTTTTGTTAAGTGCAATTTTTCTCGTTTGTTAATTTGTTATCTTAACCAGACCCATTAATATATAGACTTATATGTTTGTATCAAGGTCAAAAATCTAGAAACAAGACATGATGCAAGTCGCTATATTTGTGTTAGTCCTCTTGGTCTTCAAGCAAGGAAAAGGAGAGCTTTTTGACTTTCACATTATATCTTCTCGTCAATCTTCCTCTGATGGAGAGATGCTGTGTCAGAGCCTTGGTTATGACGGATTGGCTATTATCAACGCACCGGAGATGTTTACTTATGCCATAAGGATTACTGTGGCGTTGAGGTAAATCTATATCTACCTCTATCTATTTACCTATCTATCTATCTATCTATCTATTTATCTATCTATCTATCTATTTGTCTATCTATCTATCTATCTATCTATCTATCTATCTATCTATCTATTTATCTATCTATCTAGTTTGAAGATAAGTTGGAATAATTGATAAGAGTGCTCAACTGTGGGAGCATTTCATAGATATAGAAGATCTTACCTTAAATTCTTTTCATACTACACTTGTGTTTCAAGCGGAGGAAAAAGGTGTCGCCTGTTCTCTGCTTGAAACACAAGTGTAGTATGAAGAGAATTTAAGGTAAGATCTTCTATATCTATCTATCTATCTACCTATATGCTATCTATCTATCTATCAATCTATCTATCTATCTATCTGTATATCTATATATCTATCTATCTATCTATCTATCTATCTATCTATATATATATATATATATATATATATATATATATATATTTATCTGTCTATCTATCTATCTATCTATATATCTATCAATCTATCTATTTATCTATCTATCTATCTATTTATCTCAATATATTTTAATTTCTTTCGCACTGTTAAAACCATTTGTACAGATATAAGCCCCTTAAAAACCTATTCTTTTCCGATTTAAGGGCTACCGGCCATGGGCTATATTTAGGTCTGCGCAACAAATCAGACACAAACCTTGTAAACTGGGACGATGGGACATTTCCGGCACAAGATTTACCTTGGAAGCCTAATCCTCAGTCTTGGGACTTCACCTACAATCATTACGGCATACTTTCACACACTGGATATTATAGAGCGCTGAGCAACGAAGAAAAAAAGTATGCCGTTTGCGGAAACCGTAAGTTTATATTTGACATCTTTGATCATTTTAGTTCAAATCCAACTGTCGTGAAAGCAATTGAATCAAGCAGTTATTGAAGGTTGCCAGATCATGGGAATGACAGCCTCTCTGTTTCTAGTTTCCCCCATTTCTCTCTCTCTCTCTCTCTCTCTCTCTCTCTCTCTCTCTCTCTCTCTCTCTCTCTCTCTATATATATATATATATATATATATATATATACGCCTCGAGAATATTGGTGTTATTTCTCCACTCACACATAAAATCCTTCAGATATCAATGCACATGTTTCAAACAAGTAATTTCTTGCGTTTATCTACTGTTGCATAACACTCATTATTGACACATATTTCTCTTTCCCCAAGCTATCTATATTTTGGCGCAAAAAAAATTGTATAGCTAGATCATTATAACACTTTACCAGGGCAATACTACATTACGATTCGAAAGAAGCATTTCAAAATCTCCCCAAACTTTTGTTAAATCATGACCCCAAATTCTAACCTTCAAGGGTATCTTTGATATCGCGAAGACTTCTCGTGTAGACTCTTCAGCCAATGCTAAAAAGAATACGCTTTTGTTATCTTTGAGCTGCTTTCACAGAGTTTTTGTTGTCATTTCGGCTGTTGAGGGCCATTCTTAGGTCGACTTGCCACGCTTCTCCAAGTCACACGATCCTGGACTAGTTTGATGTTCGTGTAGAGCTGGTTGCCAATCACTTCTTTGATGTCGTCGTACCACTGACGTCTGGGTTTGCCCCTTCCTCTTCTACCATCTATTCTACCTGTGAGGGCTGTTTTCTGCAGGCTGTCATGCCTTGAAAGTACACGTAGGAAAAGCCAAGAGCGGATGGAATTATACGGTCCAAACAGTTTTAATTTGCTTTTTTTTCCTCTCAGATAATACTCTATATCATAAAAGGCAACTGTGAATTCTGTCTGCGCTATCTCCTCCGAAACCACTCAATGTATAAAGAAGATATCTTTGAACTGCCAATATCAGTCAGAGATCGTAAAGTAAAAACTAAAGGAATGATGGATTTAGACATTGAACTCTAAAAAAGTCATTGTTTTATTTTTTCGCAATAGACCTGATGCTGTATATCTTTTTTAGTTCTTGAAATTCCATCAACGATTGTAATGAAAGGTCTTATCGTTAGGCCTAATGAACACACAATAGAGGCGAGCGTTCTAGGTGCGTTACCTATAGTTGAGAGCGGGTAGGTCTAGTCTAGTATGATTTAGCTTACGATTTGCTATGAAACATAGTCCTAAGTGTCATAAGCTGACAAAGAATCTATTTTTTTCACATATGAGCTGCTTCAATTTGAACTATACTATGAATTATAATCTAGATTCTGTATATCTAAATCTAGTGTTTGAAGGTCGGCATGCCCTCATTTTATTCAGAACTCAGTTGAAACCTCACATTCAAATCACAAACACTAAATATGTTCATAAAAAAATGTAGGATTAAGCAATAACTATTTATATAATGGTCATCTGGCATGTCCATTGATATTTGTAACCTATCTTTTATTGTATGAGAGTTCCAGAGATCAGCTAATAAAACATGGCTGTCTATTAAACATGCCTGTGTTGCTCCTTGTGGCTTTAAACCATTTCTTTCTTGTCTACACTAATGTCTTACTGATTACTCCTAATCTTACAAAAAAAAAAACGTTCATATTGTGTTTCAACAATAAACACATCTACATCAACTTTTCAATAAACAAAATAATTCAAATTCATTAGTTCTCAAACTTTGATGTTCATTCCGAATAATTCAATGCTTTTGAAATCCTTTTGAAAGAATTAAAAACACATCAGTATAATCCTAATGGCTGCAATAAAAATGTCCTACCAAAAAATCACAATTTTCGTTTTCATTGAAAATGTCACTACACACTATTCACAATGAAAATTAGACTAAGACAAAATATGATATAACCAGCTTTGAAATAAAATAAAATCAAACTCAATGCGCACAACTTTGTTTTGAATTATGTATAAGGTCATTATATAAAATGTCATCTTGCTCCTTGCGTACCATCCTGCGCTAGGGGATGGGATTTAGTCGAGTGATGAACCAATGAAGGTTATGTAAATAATAAGGATCATACTTTGTTTTTGTTTGATTTTCTGTAGAGAACTTTTTCACCTTCATTAGGTTGCGCATGATATTATGTCTTTAGTGGATCCCGTCAGTAGTACAAAGGTTTCTGTGGAGAGATTTACCACGAAGAAAATCATCCCAAATAGGTTTACATTTTTGCTTCATATCTCTTGTCTGTTCATAACGAGAATGTCTTATTAAAGACATACATGAGAAGTATTAATATGTCTAAAGGATTTGCACACTTTAAAGCAATGAGGAAGTGATTGAGTTTTGGTAGAGCGTAATTGCATCATTTAACTATGTGCAAAACATTGTTAAAAAAAAAGAACGATATACCTTTGGCTATCACTTACTCTAGTTGAAAGCAATGTAACAGGATGTCTTTAAAAAGGTGGAAAAAACCCATGGAATTAAATTTATCAATAAGTAAGTCTATATTTCAAAGCAATCAATATTTTTCAGCCTTCTTTTTATCCAGATGAAACTGTAACCTTTTCCTGTGTCGAAGCATCTTGTATTAAGTAGTCAAAAACGTCAGTATAGAATATGAAAAACTTATTCTCTTACTTTTTTCCTTTGTTTGCAGACGAAAACTTACCAACAGAGGCCTTTGGCACAACCATTCTCGGTCAGCAACCAACAGGAATAAGTTCGAGTCTTTCTGTGACCAAAGTTTTATCCTATCTGGAGTGTGTTCTGTTGTGTGGACAGGATCACAGATGCAGAGTGGCTGAGTTCAAGATTGACTTTTTGACCTGTATGACGCTAGGACCAGGGTCATACGAGAGTTTCTCAGTAAATGTTCAGTCGAAGACATTTGTTAGAAAAGGATTTACTTGATAAAAATTGAGACAGAAAACTACTCTATCTTATTGTATTTATGTGACGACTTTGTATCAAGCGGAGGAACTTTATTGTCTCTATAATTACTAGAAGTCTTTTTCTTTGTTTTGTTGAAACATTGGTCTACTCAAAGATCATTTTTCGTGAAATTTTTTTTCTAAATAGTGCTGAACATTATGTTTAACATTCTACAAGTGACCTGCATTATCTTCTTTATATCACTGACAGCACCACAACTACGGTATTAAAAACAACATATTACACTAATATTGCTACTACTACTACTACTACTACTACTACTACTACTACTACTACTACTACTACTACTACTACTACTACTACTACTACTACTACTACTACTACTACTACTACTAGTATTACTACTACTACTACTACTACTACTACTACTACTACTACTACTACTACTACTACTACTACTACTACTACTACTACTACTACTACTACTACTACTACTACTACTACTACTACTACTACTACTACTACTACTACTACTACTACTACTACTACTACTACTACTACTACTGCCAGTACAAGTACTAGAAGTCTATTTCTTTTGTTTAAACAGAGCTTCACTCCAAGGTTATTTTTAATTTTTTTACTGGCTTTCATTTGAATGAAGTCAATATACTCTCACATTTTCAAAGTTTTGCAATAGAAGTGAAGGAAAAGTCTTTGCTAAAGATTAAACTTCGTAGAAGTATTTAAAAACGTTTTTTTATTTTTATTTTTAATTTCCGGATTGTTGCATAGAACGTGTTGACAATTGTTTGATAACAAATATATAAGAACATACTAAAGAGATTTTGAGTTAAAGAGAAGAAATCAGTTTGATTATGTATAGAAAGGAAATATTTTTTTTCTGAAACTCTTAATGTCAATTGTCGAATTTCATGTTTAAATGACTGAATAAACTTAATCTTATTTGCGAAAGATTCACATTATTTCTTTATCGTTGTATTCTACTCCATAATTTGATTTAAGTAGGAAAAATTTGCCATGTTAAGAGAGAGAAATCAGGTGGTTCAGCAAATGACTTTTTTAGAATCTAGTTTTACAGACAAAAGTCTATTGTAAAGTCACAACAATTTAGCATTCTGATTTCAGCATAATAAATTGGATAAATCTAATATTCATTATTCGTGCGATGAAAATTAAAAAAAAAAAAAAAAGGTTCGCCTGTTCCATCCACAAAGGTTACGTTATGTCATCTGTCTTTTCATTTTATTCCTTACTCAACTTTTTTTTAACACATAATTAAAGTTCACTTATTCAAAAATAGTACGAAACTTTTCCCAAAGATATATCAATTTTTTTCATACTCAAAACTGTATCAAGAAGTTTTAAATAATTACAACAAGTAAGAATATTTTAACTATTAAAATACAAACAGTTTTTAATCAATTTTTAAGGTATAGAGCAATTTTGTTCCTTTGAATTACTATTTCCGTCCTGAATTTAGGGGGTGAAGATCTTTTAAAGAATAGTGAAATTTTTTTTTCAGAATCATTCTTTTCAATGAGGACGTCTGAAGTCTACAAAACTTGGCGATTTTTTTTTTTTACAAATGAAAAAAAAAAACACTGAAATCCGATTTGATAGAGGAAAAGAATTTTTTTCTCCTGAAATTTCGTTGCATTCAATCAGACCTCATCTTTTTGCATGTTGTTGTTGTTGTTGTTGTTGTTGTTGTGGTTGTTGTTGTGGTTGCGGTTGTTGTGGTTGTGGTTGTGGTTGCGGTTGTTGTTGTTGTGGTGGTGGTTGTGGTGGTGGTGGTGGAATTGGTTGTTGTTGCTGCTGTTATTGTTGTTGTTGTTGTTATTGTTGTTGTTGTTGTTACTATTATTATTATTATTATTATTATTATTATTATTATTATTATTATTATTATTATTATTATTATTATTATTATTATTATTATTATTATTATTATTATTATTATTATTATTATTATTATTATTATTATTATTATTATTATTATTATTATTATTATTTTTGGGGCAGTTTCTAAAATTGTGTTTTTGAAAAGTGTAGTAACTCACAAATTTTGATATTATTAATTAACTTTTCCATTTCCTAACAATTGAATTGCTTATGAAATTCGTGACAATCGTCATTAAATACGTACATTTTATAAAAACAACCGCGCCAATAAAACCAAGAAACCTAATAATTTACAGATGGTTTGTAAATTGGAATGGTCAAATGTTTTAGAGCCATATTTTTTTTTATATCACTACGTTTCTGTTGCTTAAATGAAAAAAAAATGTTTATTTTCACGAAGCGGTGGAGCATAATATACCATGATATTTTAAGCAGTATGAAAGTATGGCCTTTTTTATAATCTGTTACTGCAGATAGAGAGATATGTATTCTTTTATCGTTTTAAATTTTTATTCTCATTGGTACTCTAAAACTGAACTTTGATGATACACCTCTATGCGTTTGAAAACTTTAGGCTGAACTTAATGGCATGGGTTATAATGTAATATTAATCTGAAAAATTAAGGATAAAATAAAGAAAATTAAAATAGAGGATTGCCCTTGACTTTCATTTCTTTTTATTCCAATAACGCACACCATAGGGGTATTTGCTCTCTAACGGTGATTCGTTCTGCAGCATCAGAATATCATGATTCAGCGCCGATCCGAGCTCTTTTATCAAAAGGGAGGGAGGTGCAGGATTGAATGGGAAAATTTCGAATCGTTTAATAACCTTATTGCTGTGTCAATGTGCTCTTTTGATACTATTTGTTAGTCCTAATAAAACATACATTATTTTGTTCACGTTCGACTTTTATGAGACATATTCTGATTGAAATGAAAAAGTTAGAGCTAGATAGAACGTGATTATAAATATCTAGTTATCTACATTTATGTTTACAAAGCTGAGGCCTGATTAAGCCTAATCCATTAGGTATAAACTAGATTTAGAATCAACCTAAAGAGGCGGAACAATCATACATTTCTAAACTACTGCACTTAGATAATAATTACCTATTTTTTCAGAAGTAATGGAGCAAATATTCTAGTATTACTAGATAGAGATTATGATTAAGTTTGAAGGAACTGTGCTTCAATGGCGTTACATAGTTCTGTGTTTGAGTGCAGTAACTATTAATAAATACGATTCGACAAGTAACATAATATTTTAAACTCAAATTTAAGTCGTCCAATGTTGGTTATTTTTTGTAAAAACACGCCTCAGGTAATGAAAAAATAAAATATTCTCAAAATTCATAGAGAGCAATTTGTTTCAAGTAAAAAAAAAATCATTTTCTACAAGGATAGTTATATTCTTTCAGGGATTAACATAGTTTAAAGAAAAATGTAAAACGTTTTAAATATCTTCAAACTTTTTCCTTTTCACTGGAGTATTTTAGTCCGATTAATACTTTTAAAATATGGCTTGCATTCCCAATGTCACGGGAAAATGTTGTAACTTCAAACTAGAAGGAATAGAAGAGCTGAAAATGAACTCCCAAACAAATCTTTTTTTTTTAAGTTAAAAAGTTTTCATTTTCATAATATGTAGTAAATAATATCCGAATTCTTTTAGTTATGATGAGATTTTTTTCATGTTGTAAATAAATTGCTTTCAATAGCATTAAAACTGGCATTTTTAAAGCCTCCCCGTAGCCAGTAAAGAATGTGTAGGTAACCAGGAATTTCGCTGGGGAATTGTTTTAAGGCAATTCACTGATTTGAATTTATAAACTGTATCAATTTTCAGAAAAAAAGGACAGCCCGAAAAAAAGATTTTTAGAAGGGCGAAGGTGATCATCTTAAAAGAAATTATATATTTGATTTTAAAGATTATGTAATGAAAGTAAGTCGACTAATTTACATATTATAATGATGATATGTCTGCACTTATAAAGGCATTTCGATTTTGTTTATAGCTTTGAAAGTTGACTAATATCAAGGGTCTTTTCTCCTTCAGAGAGAAGGTGATATCACTTGTTCAACGAAAGAAGACGTTTATAGAAAATCGGGATGGAAAAGGATAACTATATAATACATCTACACCTTACGAAAGAAAGAAATACAAGTATGAATTCAGAATAATGTAAACCATAAATACTGTCACAAACAGGCACACAAAATTACGGAGCTAGAAAAGTAATAAAGAGAAAGAGAGATAGAGAGACACACAGAGAGAAAGAGAGAGACTGAGAGAGAGACTGAGAGACAGAGCGAGAAAAGCAGTGATATAAGAAGCGAAAGAGAGATAAAGACAGAGATAGAGAGAGAGAGAGGGAGAGACTGAGAGAGAGACAGAGCGAGAAAAGCAGTGATATAAGAAGCGAAAGAGAGATAAAGACAGAGAGAGAGAGACAGAGAGAGAGACAGAGCGAGAAAAGCAGTGATATAAGAAGCGAAAGAGAGATAAAGACAGAGAGAGAGACTGAGAGAGAGACAGAGCGAGAAAAGCAGTGATATAAGAAGCGAAAGAGAGATAAAGACAGAGAGAGAGAGACTGAGAGAGAGACAGAGCGAGAAAAGCAGTGATATAAGAAGCGAAAGAGAGATAAAGACAGAGAGAGAGACTGAGAGAGAGACAGAGCGAGAAAAGCAGTGATATAAGAAGCGAAAGAGAGATAAAGACAGAGAGAGAGACTGAGAGAGAGACAGAGCGAGAAAAGCAGTGATATAAGAAGCGAAAGAGAGATAAAGACAGAGAGAGAGAGACTGAGAGAGAGACAGAGCGAGAAAAGTAGTGATATAAGAAGCGAAAGCGAGATGAAGACAGAGACAGAGACAGAGGTGAGGTCTAGTTGGCAGAACCAGTGGATAACGCGCAGCATCTCTTAACAACTCATGCTCTGCAGCTAAGAGGTACTGGTGCTTAACTTAGGTACCAGCTGATCGAATAAAAAAAATACAGAGAAGGTATCTTCCTTTGTACCATAAGATACATTTTGTTTTTTAAAATGGTAATTTATCTGTGAGGATAGGTTTTGTTTGCAATTTCAGGTTCACTCTTTAATTACTTCATTTTTCTACAGATAAAATAATATATTTTAAAAACCGCTAAGCTCCGAATTGAAATAAGAATTCTGGACTGTTTACACTGGGTACGTATAATTCTTTTTACAGCTAAATAAAAAAATTTAAAACTTATTCAAAATAAAATTGCTTCATACTGCGCGTGATCTTACACATTTCTCATTAATTTTGCAAAGGTTGCCGACAGACTTGGATTCACGCATAACAGATACTAGAATTGGAATCTCATTATAACCAACCACTTTTTTTTCGTTAGTTATAACTTGGGACCCCTTCTACACATCAATGAAACCACGTAATGTGACTTGTGTATAAGATTTTTCAAAACAATTTATGACGTGTTCAAGAATTGCACCACAGATCTTCAAGATTTAAAGATTTTGTGATCTGAAAGGCTTGCGTGGATAATTAGATGAGTTTGCGATAATCGTATATTTTTGTTCTTGCAAATAATGTTATATTTTTAATACTTGAGGGTATTACATCCAAAAACAAAAAAAAAAAAAAAAAAAAAAGCAAGACCCATGAAAATATGCAACGGATTCTAGTACTGCTAGATAGAGATTATATTTAAGTATGAAGGAACTGTTCTTCACTGGCGTTACATACTTCTGTGTTTGAGAGCAGTAACTATTAATTAGTACGATACGTCAAGTAACATAAAAATTTAAACTCAAATTTAAATTGTCCGATGTTGGTTATTTTTTGTAAATGTTAAATGCACTCTTTATTAAAGTCTGTACATTTATTTAAAATATGTAAAATAGACAAATCATGAAATATTAATGGACTTATTCTTATCTGAGATCAATGTCTCTCTCAAAGATCACGTGTGGAGATTGGTATCGATTATTTTTAGAATTTGGCATCTAATTTACGAGGGCATTCGATAATACAGCAAACAGGAAGAATTAAAAAGGAATTTCTATCAAATCCGATTGCATAATGAACGCCGTAAAGCCTGGATTTGCGTTATGAGTAGATAAACTCATAAACCAATTTGCATTGGCAGTAAGAGTTCTAGGAAACAAATTGGTTGGAAATAATGAGTGAAAGTGTTCCCCGTTTATCAAATGCCGTCTTTGTCTTTCTCCGTATTCTCTATTAAAATTCAGGCCCTTTTTAGGTAAAATTAATTAAAGAGCATCATGTACGTTTTCTTGAAATTTATTGGATAATATCTAAAACGAAATAAAGAACTTAATTATGTCTTTAAAAGGACTCTCAAGATTAATATATATTAAATCCAGTCTACACAACAAAAAATATCTAATAACGGATGATCTTTTCAACTGTCTATGCATACTTTTAACTTCTAAAATTTTTATCTTAGGATGACCAAGCGTTTGAGAAACGTCTTAAAATTGTCTACTTTTCTATCATTATGGATAGTTCTTATTAGAGGTAAGGAATCATGTGAAAAATTTCATTATATTTATTGAACATTGTTCTAACGTGCTTTAATTCTTAAGTGTACCGTCCTATTTTACGCATCTATGTTGTCTCTGCTATGGTCTCACTCAAACTTTTTATTCATTCTATTTTGTGAAATTCAACAAATAAAAAAATGTGCCTTTTTGTACGTCTCTTCGTTTGTCTAGCTGATTCTCTCTCTCTCTCTCTCTCTCTCTCTCTCTCTCTCTCTCTCTCTCTCTCTCTCTCTCTCTCTCTCTCTCTCTCTCTCTCTACTTCTCACTTTCTATAAGTTATTTTATATATATTTTTTTTTCATATAAATCTCAATGTAACCCTTTTTTTCCTTTTTTTCTTTCTTTTTCTCAAGTCAGGAAAGCACATTTGCACTTTAAAAAAAAAGTCAATGTGTAATTAAACAAATTAAACACGTGCAGCAATAGTACTTTGTATTGTTAAACCTTTTGCAGCTGATCTATAAGTTTGTTATGCTTTAAGATACCTTGGCAATTTGGATTATCAAAAAAAAGTTTATTAGGGCAGATGCCTATGAATTTTCAAAGCTTATTAAATTTTTAACGTAATGCTTTTTTTCATGCAGATTAACGTTATTATTCAATTCTTCTCACCAAAAAAAGTGTTTGATACCCTCTTGGTGTCTGCTTTATAATTTCATTAAAGACCTTCTTTAAGATCAGGACAACGTTGTTATTTTCCTTGCATCTGAATTTTTTTATATATATAATTTTCAGGTACAGAGATCAATTATGGAGACATCAGGTTTACCCAAACAAATGCAACATCCCTTTTACCTTTCCTGCCAAATCGGATAAAATCCTCAGTCTGGAGAGAGGCGCTTGACGTTCTGAAATGTGCACATCTAACTGTTATGACATTTCCAGCATCCAGATGATTCTTATTTAATCCGCTATCTGGGCTTTGTACCCCTCTGCTGTGGATGGAGGGACCCTCTGCGCCTGGGGCACTCCTGTCCAGTCTGCAGAAGGCTATCTGTATCTTGTCTCGGAAGTTTGCGACGACGGATTTCAAGTAGGAGTATAAAAATAATTTATAATTTTCAATTAGAAGATGTATATGAGAATAAATCTTAATGTTTTTGAAATAAGAAGATACCTAATTTGAATCTTCCAAGTTCCACTCGTGATAAAATTAGATGGACTTTGATAATTTAGCATAATTTCACCGTTCTTTTGTATTTATGTGTGTAAAACCAAGCTTATAAAATTCCTCCTCAAACTTTCAGTTCTACCAGTAGCTCATTTTTAATTTATTGAACGTGTTACTCTTATGTAACTAGCTTTACGAAACACAGCAGAATCCTTTTATGCCAAATTGATATAAATGATATAAAAAATCATTTTTCTTTAACCTTAAAGATGTTCCACTATTTTGGAACTGAAAGAAAAAGAATGCGTCATCAAAATATTTACCCTACAGTTAAAAATCATTTATATGAAATTATACCAGACAAAAATCAAAATTTTTACAAAAATTCCTTCAAAAGAAAAGAAAAAAAGTATGAATTGCATTTGCAAAATGCTATCTGTATTTGCCGAACCCAAACGTTTCAAATATCCTGTCAATAAAGTTGCTATCTCTATAAATTTCTTACGATATTCATTTAGGCACTTAACTATTAGATATACAGGTGAGTTTAAATTTTAATTCGATTAAATGAGTTTAATACAGTTTCTGTTTATTTCATATTATCTTTTTAAGTTAAAACTCAATACGCTTACTTTTACGAGTTCAGTTGGATTCATATGTTTCAGCCAGTGAGGCAAAGCCCGTTGTAAATTTCCTTATAATTCGTAAATATATTACATCAGATTATCGAAGCCAGGAGTTCTGGAGAACTGGCCTGCCTTAGATATTTCCAAGGAAACCAAAAGAATTACACAGATGCAACTCTGAGCTGTTCATCTTTTGGAGCTTATCTTGCCTCTGTGAGGACGACAGAGAAACTCCAAGTAGTAAAGAATCTAGTCACTGACAGCAATGCGTGGATTGGTCTCGATGATATGGTCACCGAGGGACTGTTTGTATGGTCTATCGACGGGGGCACCTTGACTGATCAACAGCTTGTCGACAACTTCGCAGACATGGAACCAAACGATGAGAACGGATTTGAAGACTGTGTCGAGTTTACTGTTAAATTTCAGTCATTGAACGACAATTCATGTTACAGATTAGCTGATTATATATGTGAGAAGAAAACTCTGGCATTGGAAAATTAAGTCTTCTTTGCATGAGAGGGTTTTAAAGACGATTTCTCTTTTTACAGGTTCAAAAATATATATGAATCGGGAGTTTACTGGAATCTGTCATGCGAAGTAAAACATTACCCAAAAAGACTTTTTCACTTGAGGAGTATTCAATGATATCTATGCTTACCTTTGTTTTCTCTCTTCTTATTTTAATGGTTTAATGTGATCAGTTGGATAAAAATTGCTTCTCCCTCTTTTTTTCACATTAACAAGATAATTATAGAAATTCATTCAATACTATGTGTAAACAAAGTTAGACATGATAGGCCTTTGTTATATATCTTTTATGTCCAATTTGTATTTAGTGCTTCGTCCTTGGTTGAAATAATTTTGTCTAATGATTGGGAGATTACCGGCAAATTCTATATCTACATTAAATAAAATCTTTTAAGATGTATGATTCAATTGTAGTCTTAAAAACATTTTTGCGCCCAGATTATGTTAAAATATAAATTTAGTTGAATTTGTTTCATAGAAGCCTAATTCCTAAAGGACAATATTCACATCTGATTGTTTTTACCCGAGTTGCCGAAAATTGGTTGCTTTAATGGAATTCAGTTGGCAATGCATTGTTTTAATAAGGAAAAACGTTACAATTTATTTAAAACTCTTTATACGTTGATTATTCTAAAATCCTTACAAAACCCTCTTTAAGTTTGCAGAATTTAGAATCGTTTAAGTCTGTCTGATGTTTGGTAAAAAAGGTAAAAAGAAAAACTGACTTCAAATGGCCTTCAATTTGCCTTTTACATATATTTTTATCTTATCCTTTCCTATGAAGCATCATGACTGTTGTGCATTATTCATGGTCAAGGGGATATTTAAAATGCATGTCTTTTATTTGTAGGTAAAGATTCAATTTGTTGAATGAAACAACTTAAATGCAATCGAAGTGAGCCAAATTATTACATATTTACTTAAGTAACGTTTTCTTTCATCATTTTTATATGTTGTGACAAAGATATTAAAAATACTCGAAAAAAGATGAGTATGTCTTTTCTTTTAGTCCATGTGCAAACTTATGAATGAACGCAACGACTGCAGGCATATCATTAGATTGTAAGTGTTTGCACACAATTGAGCAAAATGTACAAGTCGAAATTGACAGGCATTAAGATATTAATCTCTATGGTTCTGGACGGTGTTGCTTCGAATAACACCCCTCCAAAGGGAGAGGCTTTTACTCGGTCGCCGACAGGAACACAATTTTCTCTTCCCTTATTCGTCTCAGATGGTACGAGAGAAGGCTTGGTGCTAGGTGACTCCACTCTTTCTGCACGCTAATGCAGTTTTACGTGTATCTAAGAATAAGTTTCTGAGAAATTTTGATATGTTACGCTTCGTGCTCCTGGTGTATTTCCAACTGTGGATCATTCGTCATGAAATGCGTCTCAAGACAAATATGTCAGAAATCTTTTGTCAACTTTTGTAATTATTATCATATTTCTTTAATTCATATTTTGTGACTGACAGCATTGCACTCTTAAAATTATTTTGTTCCCTTGTTTTCTTACAAAGTTTATCTCGATAAAATTATTAGGCTCTGAAATGAAGCATGACAACATCATTTGAGTCTTAGTGAAAAAAAAAACTGTTCTATTCCACAACCCTGACACCTTTCTTTAAAGATGCTGTAATCCCAATATCGCTATGACGTAATCGGTGATAGGGCTCTGGCTCTTTGGCAGCCCATTCCTATGTACTAAACATGCAGATTTTGAAAATCTTAAAGAAGAGGCTCTAGAGGAAATCTAGCAGCTCCTCAGACGGACACAAATTTAATCTTCCTTTGTTTTGTTTGAGGCAAAAAACTTCAAGTTTAAGCATCAGACTTAGAGGCACTGAAAAATAAAATGTGAGAAATAGATTGGAATGACAATGGTATCTAAAAGATAAGATAATGAATATATCCCTGAAAAAAATAAGAGAGCTCTACATACAAATGCAAAACTTTTTAAATCTTACACACATTTTTTTGAAATCTACTCGATAAATGTTAAGAATTTTTTTCAGAAAAGGTTATTTCACATGGGACACTCGAACACCTCTTCTGGTGTAAACAAAAGACTTTGATTGATCATCTTCTCATTTCAAGAATAATCGCCCCACACAAAGTTACACCTCACTTTTTTCAAATTTGTGGTGAGCTCTGTCAAAACAGAGACACGGGTTGCATAGTCAGGACAAAATGTTAAAGAATTGTGTCTATACATTAAACCTTTCAATTATTGAGATGGTCGCAGCTTTTTAGCCACTCACAAAAATTCGTTCTGCCACAAATTAAAAAAAAAAACATATTAGTAACAATTCAATAATAAAAACGGATACATTTTCAAAATTGAAACAAAAATTTTTACTTATTTCTTCTGAAATGCAAGATAAACTTTTGAATGTTCATGGTTTGGTACGACCCATAAAACACAGAGACTTTCCTGATTATCTTTTTCATCGCTTTCTCTATTTTCTTTACAAAACTAATCCACCTTTTTTCTATTTTTATACTTTCCTTCTAGATTTCGGGTTGGCGACTTCTTTGTCGCGCAGCCAACTGTAATCTTTCACATCTAGATAAAAAAAATAATAACCTTCAAATGTTAAAAAAACGATATATAGAATCCAACATTATTAAGGGCTTAGGAAATAGCGTATGGGCTAAAAGGTGCAAGTTTTAACGGCTTTATTGGCTAAAAAATAGTGTAAGATGTGTCCTTTAAACAAGCCCTCACTTTGACTGGATCGGTATAGAGTTTTATCTTTCTGCCTTTTGAGCTTGTTATGTCACGTAATTCACAGTGAGAAGTTAGCTTTAGCATATCGACTTGAATAGCATATGTGCTTTATTTAAAATCATTTATTTCGAACCAATTCACCCCGAACATTCCATATTAATCAACATACCAGAAATCTCTAGTTTGAGCCATTGAGAAACGGTTACAATTGGCGATCGCATTTGGTCAACAGCGGTTCGCTTTTGTTTTCACACTGAAATGACTTCTCGTCTTGCAAAGAAATCCTGAGGTTCTCTTGTGATGCATTGAATTTTGTGAAATAAATTCTATTTTTTCCCTACAGTTCTCAAGCGGTTGGTTAAGACCTTTCAGTTATAATGATCTTGACAATGAAATGTCACAAAACCATTAGAAACTCAAATGATAATGATATCGGGAAGTGATTGCCATCTTGTAAATTATCACTTTTTTCACGCCAGTACGATCTCATTAAGTCTGAAAGGACTCTACTTTCATCTACACTTTTTAATTTTGTCACCGTGCCCGGATTGAACCTCTAGCATTAAGCATTAAGATAAATCTTTGTTTTGCCCCGTTTAGAAAACTCCACATGGTCAATCTACAGTGCTTTTTCCTAGGACTTATGTGTGACAATAAAATAGTTGGACATCTTTTTGCCCCTCATTCTGTGTTAATCTCGAACCCCGATTTTTTTTTGTTTTTGTTGTGAAGTGTTCTCATTCAAAGCTATTGTGAAACCAAACTTTCAGAATTATTTAAACTTCCATACTGTAGGATGGTAGATAGCACATAAAAAGGTGAAAATTACTCTGTTTAACTGTATTATTTAATTAAACATTAAGTATTGCAACAAGCCAATTAAGAGAAGTAAAACTTTAAAAAAACGTTCAAAATAAAAGTAGGATTATTTAAAATGAAACACGTATAACATAAAAAGAAAGGTAAATGAAAATATTAAAAAAAATTTGTTTTAAGCTCAAAAGCTTAATCACATGAGAAGAGGTTTGAATAACTAAGAACAGTCGAATGCAGTGAGTCTACTCCCCTAGATATCGCAATAATGGAGCACATTAAAAAGAATTTGACAGATCCTTTAACTTTAAAATTGCTTAATCCTACCGGCTGAAAAAAGTTGTCATTGAAAGAGGTTACGCCCATCTGACATGCACTCATGATCACTGTTTCGAATAAATCTTTAAAAGGTAATTTTCGCCATAATTTTAATTACTTGAGCCCACTGAAGCGATAAGCTTTGGAATATGGCGTCAACATCTACTTGCTATCCTGCAGACCATCGTTGTCGGAGCATTACTGTTGAAAAGTTTGAAACACATATTAAAGACCTAAAGATTTAAAGAAATCGTTGCACAAAAATAGCTTAAATTGATTTTCTTTCATTAATTTAAAAAAAAATTCTACGTCAACATTTTCATGAAAGTCAATACTATCAACTTCACAGAGTAAAGATGAAGAGGAGGTTCAGTAGTTTAAAGTGTTTTGTTAATAGTTTTAGATCTTAATTACTGTTATAGTTTACATTTATGCTGTATCTATTTTTCACTATCTATTTTTCATTAACTTTTTTTTTAATATTTTTTTTTAAATAAATGCATTTGTAAGAAGATTAATAAGAGTGACTGAATATGCAAATTTTTTGGGGCTGTGACTCAAAACTAGTTTATATCTATAACTTTTCCCTTATTTGACATAGGACATTTTTTTTGCTTTTCACAAGCCGTCGTTGGGTAGCGTAGAGTTGGAAAGTTGAGACTTTTAATATACTCTATAAATGAACGATGTGAGAATCGAATCTGCCAAAAAATATCGAAGCGGAATCTCTAATTCTCGGACCGCCATTGCTCCTACTACCTTATTTTGTGTGAGATCTTTTAGTAGTCTATTTTAGTCATTGTCATTTATGAGATTTAGATGGTTTTGTAAATTGCAAAACACCAAAACAGAAAAGCTTTCAAATGCAAGTCAATTTTATATTGGTGTCGCTGCTCTTGGTACTGACTCAAGGAAACGGAGAGCTTTTTTTACTTTCACATTATATATAGTCGACAATATTTTCATGATGCAGAGATCATGTGTCAGAACCTTGTATATGGCTGTTGTTAACTCACCGGAATGTCTGCTTATGTCTCTCTCTCTCTCTCTCTCTCTCTCTCTCTCTCTCTCTCTCTCTCTCTCTCTCTCTCTCGCTCTCTCTCAGTCTCTCTTACTCATTGAATATGTATTTGTACATATTATAGTTAATCGTGACCAAACCAAGCAGAATGCATAAAATAGCACTCCTTTTCCAATTACTACTACTTCAACTACTACTACCGTTACTACTACTACTACTACTACTACTACTACTACTACTACTACTACTACTACTACTACTACTACTACTACTACTACTACTACTACTACTACTACTACTACTACTACTACTACTACTACTACCACTACTACTACTATTACTACTACTACTACTACTACTGCTGCTGCTGCTGCTGATACTACTACTACTACTTCTACTACTACTACTACTACTTCTTCTTCCGCTAATACGACTAGTACTAATACTATTGCTACTACTGTTACTAATAACACTACTACTACTACTACTACTACTACTACTACTACTACTACTACTACTACTACTACTACTACTACTACTACTACTACTACTACTACTACTACTACTACTACTATCACCATCACTACTACCACTATTACTTCTACTACTGTTGCTGCTGCTGCTGCTGCTGCTGGTAGTACTAATAGTGCTACTTACACAACATATTTTAAAACTGTTATTGTTTCTTATTTTTCCTCTTTTTAATTTTTTCTTTCATTGATTTTTTTGGGGAGAAGAGGCGGGGAAAAATTTCGGTTTTTACTAAATCGTTTGCATTAAACACCTTCAAAACTTAATCCCAGAAGAAGATGCACTCATAACATATTTCATAAAAAGGCTCCTCTCTTCTGCATCATATTAAAGAGGTGTAAAGGTAAAAAAAAAAAGAAAACATATTTGCAAAAAAGAAAACACTCTCAAGAACATAAACATTTTTTGTTTTGTATTTTTATTTTAAGGACTTTTTCAAAAATCGGTTCTTATTTTAGCTCAGAAAATGCACTGTTTTTCGTATGTAGATCACTTATTGATCAAGTACAAACTTGATAGACAATGTAAGATTGGAAGCAAAAAAAATTACCGTTATTTTTTTTTTAATCAGATAAAAAATTAGAATAACTTCTTCTTTCTTAAAGACCATTTTTTAGAAACAGATCTATTGTTTCTTACACATTTTACGTTATAAAGCAAAGTAGCCATCAGTATTCATATCATATAACCGATCTGTTTTATCATTCATAATATATTCTTAAAATTTTGTTGAAGAAGATTGTTGTAGTTGAGAAAACTTTTTCCGATAGATTTTTTTTTTAATTTCTCTGTTCCTTTCAATACTCAATAGTCCAGGTGAAATTCAAATATTTTATTTCAATTCTCATTGTCAACATTTTCTGAATCAGATACTAGGCCTATAAATGTCGAATAGCAAAACTACAAGATAATATGAGGATAGTTTCAATAAAAAAAAAAATTATAAATTTCAAGCAACCTTAAAACGTTTAGCAGGTAGAAACTCATTGGAGAGCTAGATAACAGGGAGTCTTCAGAGAAGAAACCCCCCCTTGTAGCAAGCGTTTCGGCCCTGAACCTCTGACACTCTAAGGGGGCCGGGCCACACCCAGGTCATGACTCCCAGGTGTCTCCCTGTTATCTTTTTTTTTTGCACAGCGCCAGGATTCGAACCCATACCCTCATCTCTTGATGGATTGCTGATCCCGGCGCTATACCACTTCGCCAACTGGTCCTGCGATGGTTAGAGCATCTTTAATCCTTATGAAGGAACCTCTCATTTCTCCTGCTCCAGATCCACCGGGAACTGTTTTCGGCTATTTCCGCCAGTAACTTTAGAGCTTTTGTTCTTTTGTTACCACATATTGAAAGTTTAGTTAGAAGGTCGTAGACTGATGACCCGACGAATCCTCTGGCACCAACCTCAACGGGCATCACCACAGCTTTGTATCCGGCATTTTCTAGCTCTTTGGTCAGGTTCATGTATTTCTCTCTTTTGTAGATGTGGGCCTCTTCCATTCTGTTTTCGTATGGTACTGTTAGCTCCACCATGATCAATTGTTGTGTGGAAGCTGAATGGATCACGATATCAGGCCTTAACCTCGTTTCTTTGATTATACTGGGGTGACTGTCCCATTCTGGAAGATCTGCTGAAACATCCCAGTCATCACAGCCGTCTAGAAGGCATTTTATCTGGTTTGTTGTCCTCACCGGCCTTCCGTGCCATGACTTAGCGCCTCCCTCTGTTGTGAATATCAACGCGTTGGTATTAGGGAGGGTAGTCTCTCCTTTAGCCGTGCTTATGATTGCGGCAAGTTCCTGAAGGACTCTGTTATGCCTCCATGTGTATCGCCCCTGTGAGAGGGCGATTTTGCAAGAGCTCAAGACATGCTCTGTGGTCTGCCTGCCTTGGCATAGCGGACAAGTGGGGTCCTCTTTCTTTCCCCACCGTACAAGGTTTGCGTTTGAGGGCAGGAGATCGTACACTGATCTGATGAAAAAGCTGATCCGAAGTGGCGCCATGTGCCAGATCTCATTCCATGTGAGGGATTTCTGCAGGGCATTATCCCAATTAGTCCATTGTCCCTGTTGAGGTTGCTGGACTGCTTTCTGAACCCTTCTGGAATCTTCATTGAGCCGTATCTCATTAATGACCATGTCTCTTTTCTCTTTCCCTTCTGCTTTTGACCACCACTTTGCTGTAGATGATCCTAGCCCTTTGCGGTCAGTTTGAGTTTGCCCAATCACTTCTTTAATCTTAAGGCACTCCTTAGCTTCGTCTACGGCTTCGACAACTTTCCATTTCCTACCCGTCTTTATGGTAGGTTGCACTGTCTTCACAATTGGGTCCTCGGAGTCTTCTAACATCGACAGTAGCCTGGCTTTGCCACATTTATACTCTTCCAAGATGGATTTTAGTGGGAGTCTCAACTTTGCTTTACGGCAGTACATTGCCACATCTGTGAGACCCGGAGGTACCCCTAACCACCTCCTGGTGAACTTATTGATCTTAGCTTCTATTGTCTCAACTGTAGTTGAGCAGATTTCATAGACCAGGAGTGGCCAGAGGAGCTTCGGAATTAGCATAAACTGTAGGCACCACACTTTTAGCTTACCCTGAAGGCCACATCTGTTGATGGCTAGCAGGCCTTCGGTAGCAAGTTCTACTGTTTCTAGTCCTCTTTTGGTATCTTTCATGGATGAATCGTACCATCTCCCAAGGCTCTTAACTGGTTCTTGACTGACCGTTGGTATCTGCTGACTGGCCACTGTGAATATCGTAGTCGCATCTATCTTACCTTTCCTGACTGAAAGACTGCGAGACTTCTTTGGTTTGAATTTCATCCTGCACCATGCCATTAAGACGTCAAGGCGCTCTAGCATTCGGCGTGTTTCGTCTTCCTTTGAGCAGATTATGGTGGTATCATCCATGAATGCTTTCAAAGGAGGCATGTAGCAACCACCACCTAGATTAGCCGGGCCTGCGCTATCTTCTGCTGCTTTCAAGATGACTTCCATAGCCATGACGAACAGGATTGGTGATATGGTACAGCCCATGGCGATTCCAATTTCCAAGTTGATCCAGTCTGTGGTGTAGCTATTAGTGGAGAATCTCATCCGGAAACCGCTGAAATAGTCATCTAGCATGACTTGTATATCCTCCGGAACATGGTACATCCTCAGCGCCAGCTGAATCATTTGGTGTGGTACCGATCCGTAAGCATTTGCCAGGTCCAACCAAATGACGTCGAGGTTAAGTTTCTCCAATTTTGCTCTTTGAATAGCTTCCCAAATCATTGTTGCATCCAGAAACTCCGGGGATGCCTCCTTTCTGGACCGAAGTATTTATGTACCCATTTTCAGTGAGATATTTTGTTAAGCGGGATGCCATGACTGAGAAGAATATCTTTCCTTCTACATTCAACAGCGAGATTGGTCGAAACTGATTTATTTCAGTCGAGTTTTGCTCCTTGGGTATATAAACTCCATCAGCAGACATCCACTGCTCACTGATCTTGAGGTTGCTCTATGCTCCTCGGAGAATTTTGTGTAACCTCTTTAGAACGTTTGGAGATCTTTTGTACAGAAGATAAGGCACGCCATTGGGGCCTGGAGCTGACTTGGCTCTTGCTTTTTGCACTACTGCAATGATTTCTTTCAAGCTTGGTGGTTTGCTATTGAATTCTTCTCCGGGAGCAGCTGGCCACTTCAGACCAGCAGGTTCACTTAGAGGTTTTTCTCTATTTGGGTCGGAATGTTTTCCTCAGGTGGGCCTCCAGCTGTTCTTTCTCTACTGAAAGAGAATCTGATCTTGGTTGCTGGAAGAGTTGTCTTGCAAACTGAAATGGGTCTTTGTAGAAGCGTTCCTGGTTCTTTTTCTTTTGACTTCGTCTCTTCCTTGCGGATTCTGCTCTGCTCAGTGCTGAGTGTCTCGTCTTCAAACCTCGCCAAAGTTCCTGCAGCCCATTTTTCTCTTCTTCAGTCGCTGATTTCATTTGTTTCCTTAAATTTTTCTTCTGCTTTCGCAGGGTTTCCATCTCACGTTGCCTTCTATTTTTCTTAGGTTCTCTTTTGGCTTGATGTTGTTTAGCCCCGAAGGTGTTAATACATGTCTGGTAGATAATGTCACCGAAAGTGGTAAGTTTGTGCCCCAAAGTGCTCTTCCCGATGAGCTTGTCCAATTGTAGGACTATTTTGCTATCCAGAGCTTCCCATTGTTCTTTTGCGCTTGCTGGTGGGAAATTGATCTTCTGGCGTTTAGCATTGATGAGCTGTCGGAATTCTTCGTCAGACTCCTCAGCGTGGATTTCCTCAGCACTGTGGTTTTGAACCTGGCTTTGGTTTTCCGACGTCTTACCTGCCTGAGCAGTGCGCTGCTGTTGATTCGTCGAAGCATTCAAGCAGCCCATTTTAGTCCTGTGGATCTTAATCCCTCTTTCGGTGGTAAATCTTCTGCCACATACACATTGGCAGTCCATTTCCAAATTGCTCCGTTGTTCTAATCTCGTAGTCCTTTGGGCTTTCAGTCGTGATCGATTTGTCACCCTATTGATCCATCATTCTCTCCCCCTTTCGGTGGATCGTGGGAGCATCTTTCTTTATTATTGTGGATTTTATTTTTTAGAGACCAAGGGGTTGCTAGCCCACGAGGCCTCGATTCTAGTCTTTCCTAGTGTCACCTGTCTTTCCAGGAGTCCTCCGGTCTCTCCCGAACGTCCTCCGACCTATTCCCGGAAGTCAATGGACATGCCATGTGTAGTAGGTAGAAACTCATTGGGGAGCTAGATAACAGGGAGTCTTCAGAGAAGAAACCCCCCTTGTAGCAAGTGTTTCGGCCCTGAACCTCTGACATTCTAAGGGGGCCGGGCCACACCCAGGTCATGACTCCCAGGTGTCTCCCTGTTATCTTTTTTTTTGCACAGCGCCAGGATTCGAACCCATACCCTCATCTCTTGATGGATTGCTGATCCCGGCGCTATACCACTTCGCCAACTGGTCCTGCGATGGTTAGAGCATCTTTAATCCTTATGAAGGAACCTCTCATTTCTCCTGCTCCAGATCCACCGGGAACTGTTTTCGGCTATTTCCGCCAGTAACTTTAGAGCTTTTGTTCTTTTGTTGCCACATATTGAAAGTTTAGTTAGAAGGTCGTAGACTGATGACCCGACGAATCCTCTGGCACCAATCTCAACGGGCATCACCACAGCTTTGTATCCGGCATTTTCTAGCTCTTTGGTCAGGTTCATGTATTTCTCTCTTTTGTAGATGTGGGCCTCTTCCATTCTGTTTTCGTATGGTACTGTTAGCTCCACCATGATCAATTGTTGTGTGGAAAATTGACTGGTCAAGACAAATCAAGAACACTACAAACTTTCCAAAGAAGTTTGCCCAGTTGCTACGGTGATATAGCTTAAGTGTTACCAAAGAGTAGCAGCCACTTTCTTAAAAAAATAAACCCAAATAATTACGTCAGTCTGAGCGAGAGAGCGAGAAATAGAGAGAGAGAGAGAGAGAGAGAGAGAGAGAGAGAGAGAGAGAGTTCCTCTTTTCTAATGCAGAATTAGAGTGCATACTCTAAGCCTTAAAAATTTGTAAACATTCTATATGAAATATTAAAAAAACGGATTTACATGGATAGATTCTCTGAATTGCAAAGCTTGCAAGTTCAAACGATTATTGTATATATGAGAGCGCAGATAAGCTTGCAGCGACAGTGTTTTGCGTTAGCCACGCATGACTAAAATTATAAGTTAACTTAAAGAACTTGGAATACACAACAAAAATGGTTTGCTTGTATGCTGCAAAAATATTTTATGTCAAGAAAGATAAACTTTACGAGGGCCACAAAGCGTGATATGACGATTTTTCACTACAGGGTTAAGTGTTGTTGGTGAGGCCTTATTTGAACGAGTTAGCCGGCTATTTTACAATGATCTGTTTTAGGCACCATATTACAGTTAGGGATTGCTTTATGTAAAAGCAAGTAAGCATACAAGTTCTCATTTTTTTAATCCTAGTGTGCTTAGTTTTCAGTTTGACATACAATGTGATTGAATTTGACGGAATCCCCGTAACACTGCTGATGGGTGATTGGGCTTTTAAAACACGTTCTAATCAATCAAACGACCATAATGCTCTATCAAACAAAACAAAAAATACCTCCAATAGTTAAATATTGTCAAAATTTGACTTTACTAAACTGGTTACAACAAAAATTCAAAAAAATGGTGCCAGAGACACTAAGTGCAAGTTAGTGATAAGGTTTCATGAAAATTTTTGCACAAAAATATCTTTTTTTACATTTTTTCCAACATTTTAACATCGCTTGAAGTTGTTCAAATAGATTCCAAGGAATGTTGACGAGAAATAATGATTCTCATAACATATTCAGAAACTTTTTTCATTATTTTTTAAACATAAAAAGCTGATATAGATTTTTGTAGCGATCACTCATCGATTTAAGGCTCTTGATGCTAATCGGACATCCTGGACAAGATTGGGAATATCAAAAACCAGCATTAGTCCCAACACTACCAGAATAAATACAAGCCCGCCGATTCCCATTATTGTACAACTGGTTCTTTCATCAGGCGCTGAGATTTTACTTCTCTTAACCTTTGACAAAGATTCTGCTTCAACGCTCAGATGGGATATTATCTTCTTCAAGGCTTCCTCCACCTCTTTCCTTGTGAGGTTTGCATTGCTCACTGGGATCCCAGCTTCCTTGCACGACAATGGCCCAGATGGCGTGGTAATCCCTGATGCTGAATCTTGTTGGGATGTAGTAATGTGCATACTTCTATCGGATGTTTCAGTAGAACTGCTTGATCCTGAAGATTGCGTTGTGGCCTGTTGATTCATGTCTCCGTTTGTTGTACTTTCATCTGCTTGAGTGTTGCTGGTTGTCAAATCTGTCGCCGCGGCTGCCGGTTCTGTTGTTGTAGCCTCCCTGTCACACAGATGCTTTGATTCGACGACGGAAAGATATTTGGTGAAATCGAACTCCTGTGGCAGAGGAAGAGATGCAATGTTTCCAAAAAAATGAGTGTCATGGCTGATAAATTTTTTTAATTCCTATTTATTCTAAGTTTAACCAAAAAAAAAATATGCCTAAATCAAATACCTCGATCAATTTAAATACATTCAATGATGGTCTTTGTAATAGGTCTCTTTATTTCTTAACAAATCGCTATAATTTTATTTCTATAATTTCGAATTCTGCAGACATTATTAGTTACGATTATCCCGCTTTATACTAAAATTATCTGGTAATATAGGTGACTCTATTTTTGTAGAATTATGTCTTACCAAAGAGTCTGGCAGGGCTTTAGGCATCCCTAAGTGGCAGCACATTGTGTTGCCAGTTATATTGCTTGTGGTGAACAGATATGCCCCAAAAAGAGAGACTGTTGAGGAGTTGATTTTAATGTCAAAGAAATTTTCCACACTGGAGACTTTAAGTTGAAAGTAACACCCTGACCATTCTGTGCCTGATGTGATAAAAAAATGAATACTTCATAATATAAACAGTATAATGTAAATTATCACCATTTCAAACATTTACTTCTTAACTTATTACAACTGCTTCTATTATTAATATTACTACTACAATCACTATTACTGCTACTACTACTACTACTCCTCCTCCACCTCCTCCTCCTCCTCCTCCTCCTCCTACTACTACTACTACTACTACTACTACTACTACTACTACTACTACTACTACTACTACTACTACTACTACTACTACTACTACTACTACTACTACTACTGCTGCTGCTGCTGCTGCTGCTGCTACTACTACTACTACTACTACTACTACTACTACTACTACTACTACTACTACTACTACTACTTTTACAACTACTACCGCTACTACTACTGCTGTTGCTGCTGCTCCTAAAACTGTCACTTCTAATTCATCCATTTTCAGATATACAACTGCTGTCAAATCTGCTGCAACTATTTTCACCGCATCTGCACCTCTCCTAAGCATCCCCTACAGCTGTTTCTGATACCAGGGCTGCCATTTACACGACATCTATTTCTGCTATTGTCACTGCCTTTGTTTACATTCAACTCAATAAACACTTTTTGATAGTAAGCTTTGTTGGAGCTTTAATTCTAACAAATGTTTCATTTACATGTTATGATAATGGTGCTCAAATTATTCTTCATTTTTGTTTGATTAATACGTTCCGTGGAATTGTATCCATCATATTCATCTTTGCAATATAAAAATGTGTGTGTCTCTTTTTAAAAGGGCATCAAGTGAACTCCTAACGCAAGCAAAATATAGAACGAGCGACGTAAGAAGAATAGGAAAAAAAGATCATTAGTGGTTTTTTAGCGTTTTTACATCAAGATAAAGCATGCTATTGATGATTTAGTTACCTTTGACATTTTCACATGCGTCAGGAAAACTAGTGACTCCCATCTCAGATACGGCCATAACAGCTCCTATGTCCTGCGTCTTTACAACCACAACAACGAAAATAGCGGTCATCTGTAATAAAGGTCCGACTACGGCTAAATGATATGAAGAACGAAACAGTTTTTCCTGCAGTAACGCCATGGAACAAAGTCCACCTGAAAGGGAATAACAAAAAGACATATAGTTTTTTAAATAAAAGATCAAGTTTTCATAGTTTAATAATGAATGTTTACTAAGAGAGAGAGAGAGAGAGAGAGAGAGAGAGAGAGAGAGAGAGAGAGAGAGAGAGAGAGAGAGAGAGAGATAAAATTACACAGATAACGTGATGATTTTTTTTATCCCTTACGTAAACTGCAGAAAATTATGTTTATTGGAATATAATAAAAACCAAAGCGCAACAAAATCCATCTCATTCTTGCAATCACTAAAATTTAGCAAAGACATAAAAATCAAATTCTTGAGGAGAATTTTAAAGGAATGCCTCAATATTCGAATCTTGCGGAATGGAAAGAAAAAGGTATGATCAGATTTAAGAGGATCATCCTTGTATTTCAAATAAAATGTTTAGGGAAATCATTAATTTTTTGTTATTTTTTGCTTGCTTTCATACTACGGATATTTTGGTTCATACTCTTTCAAATCGTCTGAAAATTGATGGTTGTATTTTCCCGGCCTATTCTGCATTGTAAAATTCTAGTACTGGTCTCACGTAGATCTCATATGCTTCTTTCAAATCTTATGCTGAGCTCTTCAGAAAATTATCTGTCAATTTTTATTAATGGAGCTCGGTTTTTTTTTGTATTCTGTTTGATTTTTTTTTTGTTTCATGTTTTCAAGTCCGCCAGGGATCAAATGCCACTACCTGGTAAATTGGGTTGTCATTATCTTACAGGACGTTTTGCGTTGTTTTTTTCCGAAAGTTTCAACTTTAATGTTAAGTTGAATATTGTGTGCGATGCTTTTTTACTTAATACATATTCCCAATTTGCCTGAGTATTTTTCTTTTTTTTTTTTTAGTGTTGAATGGAAGCGGACTTTTGCTGTCTTAGCTAGTTTTTTAGAGCAGATAAGTCATAGAACATCTGTATAAAGATCTTTTGGGTATCTGTGTTATGGTGTTCTTTACAAATATAAGAAGCAGGAGATTGGGTACTCCAATTGGCATAGCCCCCATCTTGATTCTTGCTCCATTAATTTAGATTGATGTCTGCTTGTCTTTAAGGTCAGCTTTGATCTAGATGGGTAGATTAAGTTTATTGAAACCTTTAGTTGGTACTATTTGAAAAAATCACAACTGCCGTTCCCTTGCTTGTTTTAAAATATAGTTCTTCCTATAGTACGAGTGGGTGGTCCTTATGATTATATTCTCCATTAAGTGTTTCCACCACAGTTCCTGAGACCTTTTTTTAGTTTTTCATTCCAGCTTTGTCTTGCGGTAGCCTTAGTGACTTTTTGGAACAGTACGCATGTCTGCTTTAACTTGATATTGCTCTTAACAGATGATTTTCCTTTATTGTGCTGCGTGCTGTACTGTTTTAATGATTTCTTGTTTTTATCGTTCTCTAGTCCTCGTAGACATGTACTTCTATCTTCAACCTCTTCGTAGGCTTTATTTTGCTGCCTTTAGCATCGCCTTTCTTTTTCTCAGTAACTTTTTCTCACTTGCTCTTGCAGCGAAATAGTTCGTTGGTACCGTAAATTTAGTCCAGTCTGCTTCCTTTGTAGTTCCATCTCGAACGCGTCCCTTTGTCAAGGTTGCCTTTCTTTATCCCGAAGGGGTTTCTTTCGTAGTGATAAGAAACTACGAAAAAAAAAACCCTGTTGACAGTGGACACATCTCTTCTTCGCTTGCATTTATGTATATTTTATTTCAAGCAAATAGTAGAAGATAGGGTTGTTTATGGTTTCCATGCTCTTGAGTAGGAAGGTGGTGCATCATCATAATAATTATATGCTTTATATTTCTTCTATAGAATGTCAATCTATCAGGTAGTCTTCCTTTTGATATTTCAATGCAGTTTGTTTTAACAGATTTAATATTTTAGTGCTTACCCTTGTAAATGAATTTTCACGTCTATCTTGCCTGGTTCATCTTTAGGATTGACAGTTATTTTAGATTCTATAGTGTATGAAGATTAAATATTTCCTCTATACCAAATTGGTCTATCTTGGCGAAAAGTGTGATTACATCTAATACTGAATTTGAGATTTGAGCGGAACTGTATACGAGGCTATCTAATTCTGCGTATGTGTGCAATTCGTGGCCTGTACGCTAACTCCTTCATTTTGTGCTGGCCTCTATACAATGGTTTGTCCAGTATGGGTGGCGCGGCCCTATTTGGCAGAGAGGTGAGGAAAATAAAGTCCAAAACTTGCATTTTGATCGACCAAAAATATATACCAGAGCCAAGTTGTCGTGTAAAGGCCGAGTCCTCTGCTCTTCTTGTAAAAATGTGTAATAATAATAGTAATAATAATAATAAAGTGCATTTATATAGTGCATATCCAAATGATTAAAATGCTCTATGCGCTTTACAAGAAAAAGAATAAGATAGAAGCAGGCTAGAAGGCCTGAACATACATACATAACATACAGAATGACGTACATAGCATAAAGAATAACATACATATTATATAAAAAATAACACGCATAACATACATTTACTTAAGAATATGATACAAGTAAAACATCATCTACTGCCGGGAATACGTGTAAGGAATAATAATGATGTGGTAGTGGTGTGTATACAGCCAACGCTATTTGTACTAATTTGTGATAATTTGAACTTTTCTTAAGTTTATTATTTTCACGCATTTATTCATAAATTTCTTATCTCTGAATAGATAAGAGAGATCATGTTTTAATATATTAAATTTGTCACCAATCTTCAGATGATATTATCTTGTCCATCCTAGACAATAGTGGGAATTGGAAACTACTTCGAATGCAATGCAGCGGCAGAACTAAAGGTATCAATTGGGCTTTGCGCTCCTTTTCATAAGGTCTACTTCATCAGTCATAGTGTTCACCTGATCCTCGAAGTCTGGCATAGAGGTAGAATACACTGGTTCCATTTACGTGATAGAAACTAGATGCAGGAAGTTCAAGGTCAACAACGTATCCAGGCCATGGTAAGTTTAACTTCCTGGGTGCCACAGTGGGATCTGGATCATACAGCTGAACGATAAGATACATTGACAGTAGCGTTGATTTGTTTATCATACAGTTTAAGATAGAAGTCTAGCTTACATATAATTTCGTTTGGAAAACTCTGTTTGAACATAATGCCTCTATTATAATTCATTTTATTTGTAAATAATTATTCGACCTTTACGAAATCTTACTCATTTGTATGTACTAGAGAGAAGACTCAATTTTCTGCATTTGGTGTGGAGATGTCTAGAAAAATCGCTGACTCAGCTAAAATAGGCCAAAGATTTTAGGAGCTTGAAAGACAAGAAACAATAAATAGATTAGTATATTCTACTAAAAAATTGGTATCTGATAGTTCCATATATCCATCTTGAAGGTTCATGTGGTAAAGGAAAAATTGGGCAGATGAAATACAAGCCATGAAGAGAGTATCTATGAGCGGATTTTAAACATCCATGCAGATAGGAAATGCATGCGCTTATTATGCGCTTTATTATCTTAAGTTTCACTTGAACTGCCTATAACGCATAGGGAAATTAAATGCTTTTGTATTGAAAAAAATAAAGTGACATCGTTGAAAATTAAAGATGTTGATGTGTCAGATAAACTCTCTTCAGAGGTTACAAGGTTTTGTAAATGTTCTGAAATGGAGGGCATGTTTATAGTTCCTATAGCATTAGAACGCAACTATTTAGGCTATTGTTTAAGACTGTTGATCTTCTTAACATAAGGACAGCAGCTAGTGCTAAACAAAAGTAGTATGGTAAAAGAAGTACTTTTAAACCTTTTTGTCCTAGTAGTTGGTTCTAAAGAAAAAGAAAACCACAAACACAAATAATTTCTAACTTTTCATTTCGATTTCAGACTTATCTGTTATTGTTACGGACAAATAGCTACTAGTGAGGCTGTTAACACATTTATCGTAACTCGCCAATGGAACTCTTCTCTCAGCATTTAGAAAAACAGCAGCAGATTGAGCTACACACCAATATGGTCACCAGGTTCTCTTCCATTAACATTTTAGAAAAACGTCAAATGACTGAGTTCTGTAAAACTGTTTAAATCTAGAAAAAACCACATCGCACTTGTAAGCTTTGTGCAACTGAGCATCATATAGGAATTTAAGTTCATGGAGGGAATGTTTCTATACAGTGATAAAATAGAAGCTTATTTTCCAACCAACTTTTAAGCAGTAATTCTTTTCATTAACCCTCTATTTGGTAAGTGATCTTGTTTTGCCTGAAGACATATCAAACTTATAAGGGGTTGAGATTTTTTGAATGTCAAATAAAGCTAAGATTACAGCATTGATGATTCAATTCTCTTTATACAATCAAACGAACAAAAAGGGAAAAAAAAACTTCCATGTGTTAAAACTTATTTTTTAAAAATTTATTTGCTAAAACATTCTGGTAAGTATGACTTAAATTATACTTAAACACAAACCGTTATTATTGTGT
>JAWDGP010004412.1:272500-285000 GCA_033675545.1 Elysia crispata | reverse complement strand
ATAACAATAATAATAACATTTATAAATATAATTACAATCATATAGCCTTATATAATCCAGATTACTGAAAGAAAATATTAAAATATGACATAATTATTTCTATGTTTTAGCTCTACCACCACGGAGATATCTGATAGATAAGTGGTACACCTACCGACTTTGTGTTTTCATGTTGTTGATAGCGAAAGTGACAGTCTCAGAGTCTGTAGCAAAAGCAAATTGAAAGCTGGATGATTCCTCTTCTGTGGACACAATCGCTAGGAAGGAGAGGGAGGGATTCACATTAAAATGCAGATAAATCTGAAGTTATGGATGTAAGTGAAAGGACATGTATCTATCAGGAATAGTAGTTTTGATGGTCTGTCCTCCTGAGAAAAAAAAATCTGGATCTAAAATTATCGAAAGTTAAGATATATATATATATATATATATATATATATATATATATATAGATAGATAGATAGATAGATAGATAGATAGATAGATAGATAGATAGATAGATATAGATATAGATATAGATAGATAGGTAGATAGCTATAAGTTATACAAATACCAAGGACAATAATTCTTCAAACAAATGTTGCCTGCTTGTCTAAGGTCATGGCATTTATAGAGGATTAGGATAATAAAGAAAGTTATGAGTGTTTTCTGGGGTTTGAAACCTTTCCAGTTTACCCGTATTGTCTATTCTGTCCTTTAGAAAACATGTGTTGTTAAAAATAATTAATAGATAAGAACTACTCTATACTTCGTATATCATGTCAAAGGAATCGGATTACTATCATCGAAAAATTATCTAAGCATCTATAAATACCGGTCCTTGTGGATAATAGGACTGTGGTAAATTCTTTTAGAGGAAAAAAACAGGTACAAAAACAGCGACTCATGAAATATTTGAAACACTCACAAACACAGACATAAAATGTAATAAAATACATATTAAGTGTGGGCCTTTTTTGTTTTTCTCTGTTTTCTTTTGTTTTTTTGTTTGTTGTTTAGTGCTCTTTTTTCCATCAACTAATATTTACATGGGCATGAAGAAAAAATATAATTTATCTTATTTTTACTTCAAGTGATGCGAGAGAAAGAGTCGGACACTGATAGAGAGAGCTCTTTCATTCAATAAGTAGCCATGAGAATACCCAATATATCTAGATCATGTGTTTTGGAAAACATTGTAACTACCCGGTAGCCTAATTTAAACCTCACCGAGACTCGTGTCCTTTTGTCCAGGGTTGGAGAAGAAAGCGCTAGATGTCCCTGGTTTCATTTCTTCAAGAACAAGACTTGAGATGGAAAAGCCGTGGGACCACAGGAATAAATGAACATCCAAAGAACCTGATGACTGGACACGGACATACTTTTGTTGCAAACCTGCAGTGGTTATTAGCGGGTAGAAAGGTCAATGCATTTGTGTTATAGAGTTATTTCACTCACAATACGAAAACTTTGTTGCTGTTTACCTACAAAAAAAATAGTCACTATCATATCAATGGAAATATTTTTCCTCTGCAAGAGAACTTACTTTTACTAGAGCAATGCAACAACAAGAATAACAATGGGGGTTATCGAAATGATATCAACCTGCAACGACCATGTAAAAAGATCAATACGTGAAACTCACCGTTGCTATTAAGTGTTAGTCCAATAGTATTTATGTAATACTGATAAGTCTGATTGCCGAGAAGTCTGGTAGTGTGAACATCTCCAGAGGGAAATGTTGAGAACTCTAAATAGTTGGGACGTTGTTGGCTCGGGAAGGAGACCACGCTTAGCATTGCGAATGTGTAGATCACTGGGCCTGCAAAATCTTCGATTGGGAGTACGACCACATAAGAGTGGAAGTAAACTGTGAGAAAAAAAAGCATGGACATTGTTTAAGAGCCATGAGAACAGCAAGTGTGGTTGGGAATTTTTTTTTTCCAACTGAGAACTTGATGTATTGGTCAGACAAAGACCTGGCATGCGGCAGTGTTTGTGGTTTTCACCTGAAATTAATAAAATATTGAATCCTGCAAGTTCGATTAATTCGGAAATATATATTGTATGAATACAGTTTGTGAATGGAACAAAAATAGTTAGTATTGGCACATTCGCATTTGTTAATATCATGAAAAATACCTCAGTAAATTGAGACGTTTTTTTAAAATGACAGCAGCTGGAAAGGAACTAAGAAGTCTGGACTATCATGCAAGAAAGCATGCAGATGTGGAGCAATGCAGCGATTTTCTATTCATAAATCAAGATCTACATTATTATTACTATTATTACTATTATTATTATTATTATTATTATTATTATTATTATTATTATTATTATTATTATTATTATTATTATTATTATTATTATTATTATTATTATTATTATTATTATTATTATTATTATTATTATTATTATTATTATTATTATTATTATTATTATTATTACTATTATTATTATTATTATTATTATTATTATTATTATTATTATTATTATTATTATTATTCATTTAGATAAAAACGCAAAATAAGGATAAAATTCCAATGTAAAGAAAAATTATTTAAAATGTACTTAGTTCACAAAAATTATATTGAATAACATAAAAGAGAACTCCATAAGAGATAAAACGTTTTGTATTTAATAAATAATTCCTAGAAAATCTAAAACAACACGCGCTTTAAAAGTTATAGATAAGAAATAGGTTTGACGGTGTAAAACCAAAAATAAAAAAAAACATGCTATGCAATATTTGACGATAAAATTAAAGGAAGGGCTTTTGAAAACAGAGCATTCGAATTTCCTGAATAGATTCTATACATATCTATCTCATGAAAGACGAAGAAAATTATAACTTGCATTTATAAGCAGTATATACTGTTGCCGTCTGCATAATAGGGTGAAATTTAAGTAATAATGTCATTGTTGTTAAACAAATGAGGGACATACAGCTAAATGTCGCATTAAGCAGACTACTTTGTAGGAAAGCGAGTGATTAGTTCAATCCAAGATGGCGCCATCTTCTTAAATCATCCCCTACCTCGGGCTGACGTAAAGTTGTTTTGATTTGAAGAAACTGACAGAAAAGTAAAAAGTGTAATTTTTTTTCCAAAGTTAAGACTGCAGGGAGAAATGGGCGATGTCATTTTTCTTTTTAAATAATCTAAGTAAAATATAATTCAGGTATATCGCTTATGAAATGTGTCAAGAATTATGTGACTTGAACCCACAATATATGATATCGATATCATTCAGAGCAAGATCGTAATTATGTATTCGGATCACTTTTGCTGTTGAGAGACCATGAATTACAAATCGTTTAAAAACAGGAAACAGTAACTCTGCGTCGATAAGCGGAGACGACATCTTGAAGTTTTCTCTATAGAGTCCAAGCTTCAGCTCGTTTGATTCAGGGCAAGATAGATATAAGTTGCTTCAAGTTTGCACAAACTTTCTCTTATCTTTTTAGAGGTTCATCATATGGCAGCACTTTTACATTGTGAGTGTATTGACATCTTTATATATATATATATATATATATATATATATATATATATATATATATATATATCTTTTCATACATCTTAGTTTTTAGAATATCCTGGAACGAAAAGCCAAAATGTGGAGTAGCAATAATCGTTATAGGTAATCAGCAAAGACCAACAGTCTACGAAGTGGTCTGTATGTTAAAGTGTGGTGCCTCTAATCTAATACTTTACTGAAACGTCTCTGGACACTCTTCACATACAACATCTTTTCATACATACTAGAAGCAACCGAGACAATAATGAACAAAATCCTAAATGAAATAGACTTCTGCCGGATTTTAAAATGTGGCAATGTACTTTCGCATAGCAAAGTTAAATCTCCTACCAAGAATAATGTTAGAGGGGTTAAAGCTCCACTGCACACATTGGAGGACTCGGATGACCAGTTTGTGCAGAATGTCCAGCTAGCCTTCAAAACCGGATGTAAAAAGACTCCCTCAAATGAAATAGAAATAATCCGAACACACGCTGAGGTCAACCAATGAAGGTGAAGATAATTCAACTAAAAGTTGTGGCCCAATGCGAGAAGCCAAAAATGATAAAAAGAGACATGAACTTGATGAGGTACCTCAAAAGAAAAAGAAGATACGAAGACTCATCAAAGATAGTGGACAAGTTGGAATACTGCACTATATAGATCTTCATCGAATATAGACACACAACGGGCATGCTTAGGATCAATTTGCTATCAGATCAGTTTCGTTTTTTTTTAACAATTGCTGGCCAGTCATGACAATTGTCAAGTTTCTGCATTATCTTCGTGAAAAGAGTTTTCATACGGATGCAATCAGGAGAATAAAACCGAAACCAGATATTATGATTCAATCAGTTCTCTCATACCAGGCCATTATGGTTCAAGCGAGGGTAACATATAGAATTAGAATGAAAAATTCTCACATTTACAAAAGAGACAATTATAGACTAGGGTTTACAAAAATTGTCCATTATGGCAAATTAATGCAGCACATTGAAATATGTTCCAGGTTAATTTTTGGGGTATGTGGAGGGATTCTGTAATTGTCAAGAGATCACTTAATTGAAGTGCTAAGTAAGATTTCAAATTAGAATCCCAACCATGTTTGAATCTCAGGAAGTGCAGAAAACCAGTAGCAAGTAGGTTTCTAAGAGAAATCACTTGGATGCTGAATGTGGTACAGACTCCTTGTATGATAAGAAGTCTATGACTAGGCAGTTGCAAAATACAAGCTCTCCGATGAGAGAATCTTACGTCTTATTAGGCACACAGAAAAAGTGCTTAGAAATGCACTGCCATAATGGAAATTATGGCAGCCGATTTTCTTTTCCACCTGCATGTCAGGGGGCGTCAAGGAGGATTATAAATAATAGGCGACTTCGTAAAATTTGCTAACTACTGTTTATACTAAAATTTCACGTTAAAAATGTTAAGGTCAATAGCTTACCTTGCTCACATATGTAGCAACGAGAATAGCTGTTAGAGATATCGTTCCAAGCTTTGTAAGAAATTGCATATTCTATACAATCTTCTCTACCGTTGTGATCATTGGGTTCTCCTGGTGCCCAATCAGTGTATGTGTCGCTCAGAAGGTTTCTGGAATAGTCCCAAACAAATGTTCCTTCTATTTCCAAGTCGGTGGCACCCAGGAAGACATTTGTTGCATCTGAAGAAACAAGAGTTAAATGAAAAAATAGATAAGCAGTGAGACTGATTAAAAGTTTAGATAACAAATAAAAGGGAATAGCTGTCATAAACTTTGACTTTTATGGGGGAAAATAAGGTAAAATTATAAAGGTGGGGGAGAAGTATAAGAAGGAAAATGTTGAGAGCAATTACTTACTCTCCATTATGGTTGAGTTAGTAAATACTATTGCGACAATGGTATAATTTGAAAAAAAATAAGCCCGCAGAGATTATGAAAACGAGAATAACAACAAAAGTGGCGATGAAAATTTGCATCATAATGATTAATACCATAAGCATTGTTATCAATAGAAAAAAAAAACCTGCGCGTAGACACTCCACACACATACACGTAGTGTTTTTTTTTCTATACTTTTTGTTTGAAATTTTTTTTTTATTTTCTTAATCAGATAGTCTCTTGAATATAACATTTCTGAGATTTTAAGAAATCTGTTGAACTCACGGGGTGTGTCTAGGACATATCTCTCTACTGTGCGACCTAATACTTCTGTTTTCGGCTCGGCGAGATATGACCCCTTGTCTTGGCAGGCCGCCTGAAAGAACAGCAAAGCAGTTATAGTTCGATTATTATTTTTGAGGGGTTTGGAGCGCGGCAAAACACGACGAACATCATCTAAGAAAAAGAGCGAAATTCCAAAACCTTTCCTTACAAAAAGTACTTTAGTGCCAGAAATAAACTTTTTTGGAAAAATTAAAATAATATCCTTCTAACTTGAAAAAAACATAACACTATTACCTATAAAAAGAATTTTCAGGTGAGATACAGTCAACACAACAGGAAGTATGTAGCTAAGAATCATTTTCACCCCCAAACTGTTAAAACTTTTAACTAGCTTACATTTCCATTTTAGTATTCTAAATAGCTAATGAAAAACAGACTAGAAAACCTATTTATTTGTGCTTACAAACCGCCAAATATCGGTCGATGTTATGATATAAATTTAAAGCAAAGGGATTGTCACCTAATAAGGTAATCTTTTTTGTACTTAAGACCTTTTCTAGAATGTCAGAGCTGTTACAGAAACTTTCTCCCAATGGGTTGTAAAAAAATAATAAGTTGCGAGGGAGAATAAACATTGGAAAAGCGAGATTCATGGCCGCGAGTTCAACTTTGGTGTCAACTATATTGTTTAAAGTGTAGATCAAGATGAGGCATTATTTGCACTGATTTGTGACTCCCCGCTCTGTTTGTGCCTCAAGACTCGACCTTGTGTGGAAGTTCTAGAATATCAACCTTAGACGAATATTCTGTGAATATCTTTATCTTAGACATCAACTCAAGTTATGAGATGATACATCAATTACACAGATGATAGACCTTATCATTCAATGTACACAGGCCGATTCCGATTTTAGAAAATTTATGGCACAGATATATGCGATTATAAGTGTTTACCAAAACTGTGTGCAAAATCGCTTGAGTTGATACACTCATAACCCTTAAGCTTTTAAGTTTCTTTTCTTTCCTCTTTCCACCTCGAGCTCAAACACATAGAAATGGAAAGGTCTTGCCAATTTCTAGGCAAACGCCGAACTGTAATTTTTTTTTTTTTGAGGTTCCCGTGCTATCGTCTTCACATTGCTGTAGACTATTTTGTCACAGATATATATATATATATATATATATATATATATATATATATATATATATATATATATATATATATATATATATATATTTGTCGCGGTGGGTATTCAGCCAATCCAAATTGCTCATCGCCCTCTTGAAAGAGACTCGTTGTTTTTTTTAAATCGATGGGGGGTTTTTTGTTTCCGAACACTAATCTTTTTGGGTGCTGAAATCGTTAAACTGTCTTTGATGTCTAGTTCAAGACACAATAAATCGATATGTTGCCTCGACGCTTTGAGCAAAACTTATGTCCTGCCATGCAAATTTTGTCGACTGAAACTGCACAAATTATTTCGCAACACTTTGTCTTCAGCTGTACTCCATTTTGTATCCTTTGATTTTAAATAAGCTTTTTTAGGAAAGACATACTTTTTCAATTCTTTAGAAAACCATGCCTGGTTTCTAAATCGGTTTCGCACCAAGCACTTGTACTTGTACTTTTTTCGTATTTCAAGTTTAACACTGTTTAGCACTACGATCTAAAAGTTATATTGTTCTAATTCTTTCTTCTCTTGTGTCTTGTCTCTATGTTAAAGTAGTTTCTGACCCTTTAAATGTCTAATAAAAATTGGGATAACATTCTTATGTTTAAAGTTGAATTATCTCCTATTTAATTATTACAAACTCCCATGTGTTATAGTAAAATAATAAAGTTAATTACCTTTGCAGTATTCCAATTTGTAGTGGTGTTATAGATATTGAAACATCGACCAGATGAAAATACACCGGTGCACTCTTCAGAGATATCTTAAGAAATGTCAGATAATTGATTAACATATAAATTGTGAAAATAGAATCAATGAAGCTAAAGTTTTGAAAAAGTTACTATTAATAAAAGGTAACAATATAGATACATTAAACTTTATTTATATTATTTCCTCTTTATCATTCTCCCTATCTCCCTTCCTCTTTTTTGTTCTTTCTCATTTCCTTCAAATTAATACCTCTACTTCGGGAGTATTAGGTTGTTTTTTGTTTTTTGGTTATGTTTTTTGTTGGTTTGTTTGTTTTTTGTTTTGTCTTTTTTTTGTTGTTTTTTTTTTTTTTTTGTTGTTTTCTTGTTTTTGTTTTTTGGTTTTTTTTTTTTTTTTTGTGGGGGGGGGGTTGTTGTTGTTGTTGTTGTTTTTTTTGTTAGTTTGTTTTTTTGTTTTTTTTTTTGTTTTTTGTTTTTTGTTGTTGGTTTTTGTGTTGTTTTTTTTTTTTTTTTTTTTTTTTTTTTTTTTTGTGGGGGGGGGGGGGGTAATTGGCAGTTTCACTCTTCCCTTGAGAGTATACTGACTCGACTCACCTCTCTGACACACGACATGAGCTCGACCAGATTTAGTGACAATATCCCACGTCCAATTATATTTTCCTTTCATCAGCACAGCAGAATCTATCGAAACTTCCGACGATCCAAGTACGCCATCGGCCCAGTTCGCTGTGGAGACTGACTCACCCGTACTCCGCCATGCGAACATTTTGTCCTGTTGTGTGAGACCTAACCATATATCGCTCTCTGGACCTGCAAGCCAAAACCGGAAACAGGGGTAGGAGAAGTAACTTTAAAACTGAGGCAGTTAGAGGAGAAGCAGTCGGAGGTTTTCATTGATCAGTTATAGCTTGGAGCATCAAGAGAATCAGCAACGTTAACACCAACAAAAGCTTCAAACGCAAAAACAATTTAATTATAGTAATTCTATCTTCATACGCCGAACATGAGAGATAATTTAAACATCAAAATTGTTATTGATAAATGTTTTATGATGTAGATAATTATAACATAAACGATAATCATATACATTAACATTAATGATAAAAATAAAATGAATTAAGACAGTTAAAATATTAGTAATAAATATATTAATAATGATAAAAATAGTAATAATAATAATAATAATAATAATAATAATAATAATAATAATAATAATAATAGTAATAATAAAAATAATAATAATAATAATAATAATAATAATAATAATAATAATAATAATAATAATAATAATAATAATAATAATAATAATAATGATAATAATAGTAGTAATAATAATAATAATAATAATAATAATAATAATAATAATAATAATAATAATAATAATAATAATAATAATAATAATAATAATAATAATAATAATAATAATAATAATAATAATAATAATAATAATAATAATAATAATGATAATAATAATCATAATGATAATGATAATGATAATAATAATAATAGAAATAAAGCCATAATAAGTACAATAAAAACAACAACAACGAATACACAAATACAACAACAACAGCAATGCTGACACAAGTCGCACTAAGTCTAAATGTGTCATTAAAATTTATAAGAAAACAAAGGCCCGAGAATGTAATAAAAATATCTTGTCACTCACTGTAGTTCCAACTGGCGAATTGCTCCATGTATGTTATGAATAGATTGATGCTCGGCTCAATCACTTTCCCATTCAGCTCCTCGCAATATAACTGGGTTTTTTACGAAACAGAAGTCGTTTTTTTTCACTTTCATGATATAAAAAAAATCATGCTTATTATCAATGTATTTTAAACATTTTGCAATATAGAATTATTACTATTTCTGGTGTCTCATCAATAGTGATTTTGAGGAAAATTAGATATGAAAAGTAGAAACTTGAGATCACTTTATTTCAAGTAACTTTGTAACTTTTTAGTGTGGTTCCTTTTTGAAACCCATAGCGTCAAAATGTATAAGAAAGTATTAACAACGTATAAGAGTAAATAGCCGTTTTAAAAGAATAATTATGTCCCTATCGATTGATTAATTCAGCACGTTAACAATGCCATAAATCAATAATCGCCAGTATCAGTGATCTGTTCCTTAATAGTCAAGACAAACGGTGTTGGACGTGATAGAAAGTGTATTAGGATTAGAAAATCAAGTTGTTGTCAAAAGAATCAGGGGAAAAAAAACGAATTAGTTCGACTGAAAAAGTATAGCGTTTCATAATAAAATTTGCCTTTTCGGTCGAATGTGCAACAGAAAAGATTTGTCAATGTCTGGTGTTGGGTCTTTATTGAAATTTTGCATCTTATAGGGAAAATATAACAGAAAGGAAACTTTTCATCACTTTTTTTCCTCCAAACTATTTCTAAAGTAATTAAATATTACTTAAATCATTCAGATTCAGACAGGATGCAAAAGAAAATATCTCACAGCGGCGTCATGTAAAGTCATCAGTTCAGATACTGGCAGATAGCAGCTGTTTTCATAGAATTCCCCTCCAGGTAGAAACACATCACATGGGTTTTCTGCGTCTGTTGAAACACCAAGAAAAGTTTAGACCCAATGATAGTCTCAACTTTTGTAGGAATAATTTAATCATTCAAACCAGCTGTATTAGTCTCGAGCTCTGCACTTGATTCGAATTACGATATTGTGAGAAGCAATTATTTAAAAAATTAAATCTTCATTATAATTTTGGAAACATGCAATGAATAATGATAAAGAGAAGCGTTGTTTATTCGAACTTTCATCTATTCCAGTATTGCGGTAACGAGCTTGGAATTTATCATTGATGTAGGCAGGGTAAAGAAATCATTTGTATCATATTTCGCAAACGTTAATAATGATCCTTTGTGCGGCATTGATCAAAGCTAACAATGCTATAAGAGCAAAGAATTATCCATTTGAACTTCGTAAAGTAGGAGTTACTAGAATGAAGTGGGTAAAGAGAGTCCTGTTACCGAAAAAAAAAGAAAAAGAAAAAGGAAAGGCATAGAGAGGATGTTTGAGAGGAGCAGAAAGAACGAGGTATACTAAGGAAGAAAGTATTCGATTCTTATATTGCCATGGAGAACATTTATTCATCTTTTCTATCTACCTCCCGTATGAATAGAACTTGATTTTAAGGAGAGAAATGACATTAATATTTCGCCTGGTATTTGCTTTTTGGTATCCACATTAAAGGAGGAATAAGGTTGTGAGATAAAGAAACAGGGACAGAGAGAGAGAGAGAGAGAGAGAGAGAGAGAGAGAGAGAGAGAGAGAGAGAGAATGAATGTGTGCGTCGTCATGAAATGGCCATAAGAGCTTATTTTCTCTTTCAACCACGACACTATCCAAAATATAAACGACCTTAGAATAAAAAGTAATATTTGTTTTGTTCAAACAGTCATCTTTTAAATTTTGTTAGGATCAAAACCATTTCTAATGTCTCTCACTGCTAAGATGAAAATGATTATGTTTCATCAACAACGTCCACCTCTCATTGTCTATTCTACGAGGCATTGTGAAACAACGAAGAAATACACAAATGAATAAAAATCAATAACAACCCAAAGGGAGGAGCCTAATTTAAAGTTTAAAATGTATTACGTTGGCAGTCTTAGGTTCAATTATAACGATCAAGTATCAAATACAATGTGATTTCATCGGTGATATTAATCGTGCTTTATATCAGGTGGAACTAATTTTCTGATGATGTTTTGAAGCATACACAAGCACCTAAAATTTACATCCGAAGACAATTCACTTGTCTTAAGCATGGCTGTCCAAAACTATACATCAGTTGCGCCAGAGTTTGTCCGTCCGGTGAGAAAACGGATCAATCTACGACGATTGTTCAAGTGGTATTAGCATCGACGCACATGAACGGTCATACAGGACAAAGCAATCGATGCTTTGTCCTCATTGTTAGGCTTTCACAATACATGGTCAATATGTCTTTTAATTTTCACGCGTTCTTTGTGCAAAAAAGGAATGAGCAGTATCTATAGAGCCAAAGCTTACCCATGCAGAAAACTGTTTAAACCAGGATGGCTGTTTAAGCCAGTTTACTTTTTGCTCTCATTGTTCGGTTTTTTACTCAGCACGTTTAAAGTGTCTTTTCATTTTGAGACGTTCTTTAAAGTCCAGTGAAAAACAAAAATTAAACATTTACTCAGTCTTCCTATAAATACCGTCAAATGGTTTTATGAAGTTTAAATATTCATAATATTATATGTTTCTTCTAAACAATGTTTATCTATTAGTTCGAAACAAATCAAGTCGTATAATCCACCAAGATCCTCAGTAGGAGTATTTAAAAACTTGTTTTTATATGTCTCTGGGTAAAACTCATACTTGAGTGTGAGGTGCTTAAGTCTGATTGATATTGTTATCAGATAAGAACAAAGAACAATATTATGTTCCCTCTCCCGCTCTACCGGAGAATGGAGAGTGTTCTTGGTGATTAGAAAAGCTGCGATAATACTAAAAATACAAATATTCACAAACTCATTTGTTACAGTGGGAACATGACTACTGCTATTTCAATCGAAATATATGTGTGTGTGGTGAACTGTTTTTGCATCCATTTCTTACATAATGACATTTTTTAAGATAGTCAGTTGAGTAAGATGTCAGTTTACAAGAGAAAAGATAGATATATGCCTATGTAAATATATATAATATATAATCAACGCAAATAAAATAGGGTGTAGAGAAAGACATAATATCACTGGGAGACAATGCTCATAGGAATGCTTATTGAAAAACGTCAAAAGACGGATAAAACTATCCTCAGCTTCTGATGTCTCGATTGTGGGGTTCGGAGGAAGTGGGTGCATAATTGTAGCTACTGCAAAGATAAAACTTTATAGTTCTCACTACCCAGACCTAAGAGAAACGGCTAGATTCCTTTCAAAGACAATAGCAAAGGAAGATCACATACATAGT
>JAWDGP010004412.1:122500-267500 GCA_033675545.1 Elysia crispata | reverse complement strand
ATGAAGTTTATGCGTTGATCACCAAACTTGAAGCACATACCATCTCCAGCATAAATAGACCCAGGCCAGAAATAGCACGGATCGAAAATTCCTTATCAGACCCGTAAAATTAAAAGCGAAGTAAAAATAAATTTTTAACACATATTTTTACTACATTTATTGTACACAATATAGGTGCTACATGTACAAAAGATCCAAACTACAAGGAAAATAGTAATTCCATAAGTTAAATGATTCCTTGTAGTTAATGGTAACGAAATGAAACGCGAAATTATAAACCATAAAAATACTTAAGGTTTAAAGTGTTGAAAACTGATATTACTTATGATAAATGTTGTCTTGATTTGTTAAGATTAATTGAAATATGAAGCAATATTCATCTTATTTGTTGCATTTGTAAAGGTGACTATTATTGGGTATCCATAGCACATTATTTTCAAACTGATTACCTTGGCTTGTGATCAGTTGCAAACCAGCAAATACAAACAGAATTATTTTCTCCATGATACATTCCCTAATCAGTCCATCGTGAAAAAGAAACGAGCACTGCTCCCGATCTTCAGTGGTAAGACGGCTTATTTGGTGTGGAAAGATCATACAAAAAATCCAGAAATTGATAGATGACAAACATCGCCGCCCTCAATTCAATTCATAAAGACTATCAAATACCACCGATAAAATATAAAGAAAAAAATAGATTATACTTTTTTTTATTTAGCCATGTTCTTTGTAATGCCTCTCAATTTCTAAGGCCGTTGTTTTGTTAGAAATATCTCAACACCATTTCCATGCAATGGAACTCCTTTATTGGAAAAATCAATATTTGTATCGCTTTGGAGTGTCTCTGCCATTATTACGTTCAAGAAAGTGCAAGGCATCAATAATTTATGAAAGATTTAACCAACACAATGGTTATGTATTAAAGGTTTATCAGCTAGGCAATCTGTCTTTTTTGCGCTTCATGGCTCAGATATATGCCCTGACCTACCTATCGTTACCTAGAGTATAAATATTTCTATAATTCTATGACAATATCTATATCGATATTTTAAATTCTTTTGAAATTGTAAGCCTAAAAGATCTATTTAGATATAGATCTTAATCTTTTAATTTTAATCCAGCTAAATATGTAGGCCCTGGGGCTAGAATCTATGTCCAACCAACTTTTTTTAGAGTCTTTACCTACATCTTGCTTTAAAATATATCTATTCCGGACGGTTTTAGAACTAGCGCCACCTACATTGTAGGCCTACTTTCCGTTTTATTGCTGCCATCTCTGGCCAGCTATGCTTTCAGGAAGTAGTTCGTACATTCGTCTTTTTCGTAAAGAAAAGAAATAATCACAGTTTCGCCATTAACTTTTTTAAAACACTATTTTGAATATTTAGATCAATTTAGAATTTTATGCCAAGTTTGACGAGCCTAGGTAACTTAGAAATGCTCAGTTAGATGGTCCTCATTTTTCACATAGGTCCATAATTAAGAGATAGAAGAAAATGTTTTCTTTGCAAGGACTACAACTAACATTTGCACTTTCGAACTTGTCGTCAGTCGTTTCGTTTTGGGTATTGCTTGTTGTCCAATCCAATGATGCAGATTTTGGTGCTGCTGTTGTTTCATCCTTGTCACACAGATGCTTTGAATCGAGTGCGGTAAGATATTCGAGGAAATCGTAATCCTGGTCATGTTGTTGAAAAAAAAATATTTTTATTGATTAATATAAAAGTGTATAGAGGCTCCAACAATAGAAAAAATTGTTCTTTACAGCACCAACAAAATTAAGTGTAAATAATTGCCCTTATGCCTATTTTAAGCAATATTTAATTGCAATTTCTGAAATATCCACAAAATGAACCTCACAGTTATTTTCTTCTTTCAAATGAAATCATGTTCGTCTAATAAAATGTTGCCTGCATTAAATCGAAAGTCATATATGAGTTGGAGTACATACGTCCCGAGAAAAAGGCGTCAAAAGTAAATGAAATGAAAAATGTGAAAATGTTTCTTAATCATTGTTTCGATATGAATAGAGAGGTCTGAAAATTTTTTATAGCGGTGCTGTAAACTTAATTTAAATAATTGAACATTTCTTTCAGACATTTATGTGATAAAGTAAGAGACTTCATTTGTCTCACCACATTGTTTGAGTTCTTCTTTGGCAACCCTAAATGAGAGCACATGATGCTGCCGGTTACACTGTTTGTGGTGAACAGGTATGCTCCAAAGTCGGAGACTGTTGAAGAGTCCATTTTGATGCTTCCATGTTCATAAGGTGTAAGTTGGATGTAGCAACCTGACCATAGTGCGTCTGATATGATAAAATTATAAGAAAGTGTGACCACCATCATTATTAAAATAACAACTACATTTACGAACATTATTGCTGCTGCTGCTGTTTCTGCTGCTACTACTACTACTGCACTACTACTACTACTACTACTACTACTACTACTACTACTACTACTACTACTACTACTACTACTACTACTACTACTACTACTACTACTACTACTACTACTACTACTACATCTATTACTACTACTACTACTACTACTGCTTTTTATTGGAAAACATTCACAGAAGGAGAATGGCAAAAGAAAGATTCATCTTCATCTTCTTCTTCTTCTTCTTCTTCTTCTTCTTCTTCTTCTTCTTCTTCTTCTTCTTCTTCTTCTTCTTGTTCTTCTTCTTCTTCTTGTTCTTCTTGTTCTTGTTCTTGTTCTTCTTCTTGTTCTTCTTGTTCTTGTTCTTGTTCTTCTTCTTCTTCTTCTTGTTCTTGTTCTTCTTCTTCTTCTTCTTCTTCTTCTTCTTCTTCTTCTTCTTCTTCTTCTTCTTCTTCTTCTTCTTCTTCTTCTTCTTCTTCTTCTTCTTCTTCTTCTTCTTCTTCTTCTTCTTCTTCTTCTTCTTCTTCTTCTTCTTCTTCTTCTTCTTCTTCTTCTTCTTCTTCTTCTTCTTCTTCTTCTTCTTCTTCTTCTTCTTCTTCTTCTTCTTCTTCTTCTTCTTCTTCACCCGTTTTAGTTAAGGAATATTGCCTTCATGTAGAAATTTAGCGCCCGTTTGATGTAGGCATAATGCTTAAACACAAGCAGTGAGGTGGGGTGGTTTCGGGGAGATTCAATTGCTAACTTTATATTAAGTTTTATCTCGACATTTCGTCTTACATTGTATTTTAAAATCCTGTAGAATCAAGTTCTTTTTGCTTCATCATGTTTGGAAGCCTCCTCGTCACTTCAATGCTTCTAGCCGTCTCGCTGGCAGAACTGACCCAGTAGTGGCCATGTGTGGCAACCGCTGCTCTGACTGGGAAGCTCTTCAAAACCAGTCTGTAAAAGATAAAGGTAAAAATATTTTGAATACTCTGCTTCCATCACTTTTGTGCTATGGTGGAAAGAAGTGGAAGAATTACCTTCTTTTTTTTTCAAATTCTTTCATACAGGCCAGATATAACAAGTTGTTACTGGCGAATTTTCAGAATGGCAACGTGAATTAGTCAGGTAAAAAATAATTGGCAGGCAGGATAACTCCAAAAGGTAAAGTCCCTTAGGCTGAGTCTGACAAGGGAAGGGATAGCAGGCTCGCTTAAGTCATAAGACAACGTTTAGGCAATGCTACACTCAGCTATGCAGCTAAATTTAAGGGCAATAACTTGGGTATAATACAAATGAGAATGCGTTCAGTCATCATTATTGCGCATACGTACACATGAGTAAATTCGTTAATATCCTCATCGATTATACAATGGCAGATTGAAAAATGAGATTAAGATGCAATGTTTGATACAACTTTCTCAGTAAAAATTTTACTTAACCATGTTGAAGTATAGTTTGAAAAAAAAAAATTACAGCGCTTTGATTTTGAAGCGACCTTTAAGTTGTAATTACCCCCGATATCTCCACATAAAACCATTTTGTTTCAGGCTGCTGGGACTTGAATGGGGGAGTGTATGACAAGACAACCGAAAACTGCATATCTAAGTGCTGGCATATTTCTCTTCCTTGCTATGATGCTTGCAGTATCGCCTATGAAACCTGTGAAAAGCTGTACCCATTGGGACAAAAACCGGACTGTTTCTTCTCTTGCTACGACAACACGTTCAAACAAATCAAGCTGACATTACCCACCAAATAGATTAAATAAAGAGAACCACGAAAGTTTACACCATTTATAAGTGCATGTGATAAATTTAATGATTTAGAATTTGACATTTGAAAATTTTTCACACTTTTAGATTTCAAGCATTATGATCCCGTAGTAACTGACATCTTTACGATTGAAATTTCAAGAGACTAAAATAGTAATAAAGTACGTAGCTTCATATGTTTTATGAGATGCCTTGAAAATGTGTTGTTTTTTTTGTTGTTGTTGTTTTTTTTTTTGCAATAAAAAATAATCCATTTACCTGATGGACTACCTCTTTAGTAATTCACTAGACTTACGAGATTATCATAAACAGGATTATTTACAGGTCCTATATTTAAGCTCAGCTAGTGAGAAATCCACAAATAATTATGTATATAGATTACTATCGCCGTTTCGATCTACAAGGTCAAATGTAATGAAATGTAATCAATCTCTTAACAGTAAACGATTCCGTATCTTTGACTATATTCGTTAACTTCTTTTTCAATTTTTTCCCCAGGAAAAGAAATTGTGCATCAATTACTGGAAATTTACAAAACCAATTTAGAATGCTTCAGTATACCTAATTATAATTTGACAGTAAAGAGATATAAAAAAAACTGACTAAAACGGGCCGCCTCAATGCCACGAGCCCTGCTTCGACTCTGAAGACAGTACGACTTACGACATAATAGTGCTTTTATCAAACAATATGAATAATTATCTAAATTTGTAAAATCCGGATCTGTTATAAACTCTTATTGCAATTTATTATCATCAAGATAAAATAAGCGAGCAGCTATGAATTCCAGCAAGGCAGCGCAACTCCAGGCACTTTTTGTAGTACCTGCTTTCCAATGTTTAATTTCATGAAAAAGATAATAAAAAAGCAACTGCAGCACCATTTTAGCTGGGCCGATCTGAGTAATGTTGATAATAAAATGATACAAAGAAAAACAGAAGTAACTTTTATTGACTGTACTGAATAAAGATAAATGCACGAAAAGTACGATTACTCATTAGTACTTTGATCTGTAACGTACTGAAGCAAGGAAAAAATCACATTATTGATGCTGAGGAGGATTCATAACTGGTACAAAAATATGTTTTAGTATTTTATATTTTCTGTGAGAATGCTTTCTGTCACTCTGCACCCTGAAACTTAGGAATTTGTTTTGTGGGTTTTGTTTTGTTTTAACAACCATTATGTTATAAAGATCGTAACCTGAAACATGTAATGGTCATCAGATTTTTGAGGGACGTCAATAAAATCCAAGAAAAGCTACTCTAGGTCACGCAATTTTAGGTGGCCAAATTTTTAAATCCCAAAGTTGTTTTACGGATTTACAAAGCGATATTTTAAAACCTTACTTAAATCCCATTGAGCTAGGTATCCATTTTAATTACCTGTGCAAATCTGTGTTAGTTTTTAATGGGAAACAAACACAAGGTTTGTTTTGATTAGCCTATTCTCAATTAGAATATTAGATCTAGATTTAGATCTAAATATCTAAACTAGACTGCCCATCGATGCAAAAATAAAGACTCTTAATCTATCTAAATCTAAAGAAACAGACTTAAGCAGAAGAGAATATTAAGCGATTTCATTTATTCCAAAAGAAATTAAGTTCTATAAATAAATTTTGTTTTTAGAGCTAGAATTAACGAGATATCTAAATTCTAGGTAAAGATGGATAGATGGACGCATTTGGATAATGTAAAAAGAAGAGATATATATCAAGACCATTTATAACCTCTTTAAATACACACACGCACCCTAGCCTCGGCAAATGGACACTAGGGTCCCGATTGTAGAACGGGGTTTTCAGCTTGTATGGATAAAGAATGAAGATGGACTTGATATAAATTATCTTAATACATTATTCACTTCGTCAAATTGCAAAGTATGGATTCATATTAACTTAGGTCAGTCCGTGATGCAGTGGTATCATTCTGAAATTGATCTAATCAACCGTTTTCTTCTAAACCTTCCATAGTATTATATTTACGGGATGCACTTTATATGTTTATGAGAGAATAGGAAGAATGATGGAGCAATGAGGATTTGCGAAATGTTATGGATATTGGGTAAGAGTTATATAAATCTTCAGATCGGCAAATATGTTACACAGAAATCTACTAGTTCGGTGTATGAATTGACTCCTAAAAGTTCAGACAGAGAAGACAGTTATATTTTTAACACAGAGTAGAAAATTGTATAAAGTGTATTAGGGGAAGCAAGCTGGCCAAGAAAACTTTCCAGTAAACAGTTAAATTCCAATATGATGTTTTGACTTTTGTTTGTAACATTTAAACATTATGAAACTAAAGTAAATTTGAACGATTTCAGAGGTACCTAAACTAAAAGGGAAAACACCATTAATACCTTATTCGGGTTGTTTCGTCCGTGGTCTGTAATATAATATTTGTGTGTTTTAAGTTTAAGTACTGAGGCAAGCGGTGGACCTGAGAAATTTACACATGTATTTAGATCAATAGTCTGAAGCCAATATTACTTTACCAGCTATAATATGCAGCGAGCCAAGGCAAACACAACCACTAATGGATTTTCGCTTTGATGAACATCCGAGTTCTAGATGGTGAGGAGCTAATTATAAATCCGCCTTTATCCGCAACTGAATAAGCTATCACTTTCATAGAAGACATTCGTGAAGAAAATCTTTAGAACTTTTAGTGCGTTTCTTATAAATATACATGTATTTTGTGTTTATTCAAATCATAGAATTAGTTTTTTTTCTGGTCCTATCGAGGTGGGGGGGGGGGGGGTTCTGAGTTGCTAAAAAGATTAGTCTGTAGAGCACAGAATTGATAAAATAAAAGTATGGGGTTGAATCCTAACACTACCCAGCTGTACAGGCAGGTAGGGCCAGTCCAATAAAAAATATATCTCTGACTGAGACTGCAACAACGACTGAATAATGTAATCAGTAACCAGGATTGCTTAGTATCTATATATATATATATATATATATATATATATATATATATGCGTGTGTGTGTGTGTGGATGCATACATTCAAGCATAAATAAATTTATTTACATAAGCATAAACAGATATACAAAATAAAAAATAAAACAATTTAATTTAACTGAAGCAATAACTAGACATTACGTGTCGTGGACTTGAATCTATTGAAGACGTTGAAAAATTATCTATAGAACACTCTTCTACATTTTTTTATGACAAGATTTATTATCGTGCTGGTATATTGAGCATATTTTCTGTATGAGTAGCAAAGATCGAGCTATACTAAAAAAAAAAGGCTAACAACAACTGTATAAACAAAGTGATAGCTCGAAGTTTTCTGTAGTTGCCTTAGACCCAGGCCGTTAAATACTTGTTACTGGTGATTACGGATAGATTTGTAGATTCATAAATAATCATACACGTTGTTTTAGACAGATGTGTTTTTAAAGCTCAAAAGGTTATAAAGGACAAAGTTTCCGGTATATGAATGGTGATTATGGGAAGAAAGAAAATTAGATGAGAAAAGATTGGAATTTGTGATATCACTTTATTTTTAGGTGATAGGAAACTAGGCAGAATAGCAGATTCTCTGATACTGGCACTTCTTTCTACGAGAGAACCTTGTTTCTCCTCAACTCTTGTTCTTCTTACAGTTTTGCTTCGTCAGCCTCACGATAAAGATTTGAGGGTGGAAAATGAAAAACCAACAGTATTTAATATCTAACCCGATCATTATGCGAGTCAAGCCTGTTTTGCTCTCGATGATCATGCTGTTGATGCAAGGAAACGGAGAGCTATTTGATTTTCACGCTATATCTAGTCGTCAAGATTTTCACGATTGGATGAATGCGTGGTAAATCATTTTAATATTAATTTAAAATGCAGCCTAGTATTGCTTCAAAACCCTCATTTCATGTTTTTTTGTTTAATAAGTTTTATAGTTAAGAATTGTGTATTGGAATCATACAGCTACTTGGGAGGTATAAAAATGAAAAATTTCTTTGAAAATTATGCCACTTTAAATATAGGAAGCGCGTTTGAAATTTATTTTAGATACAATATTATCATCTTGATATGTCGTAAATAGAAGAAATAGCTCAAACTTTAATTGTCCTCCTTGCTAGCAATTTCTATATAATCGAATTGAACAATCACCAATTTTCGAAGAGAACTATTTGTCTAATTAAATCTTTTTTTAAACACCAATTAATTATTTCAAGCATTTTATCCATCATATTAATGGTTTGTTGTTTATTAGATCTTTTCTAGGGATATTTTTTTTCACCTACTCACATGTAATAAACTTTGTACCAGGAAAAGGGGATATAAAAGGATTGGATTAGTTCTAAATTGAAATGTCTCTTAAGTTTTTCTTATTGCAAATATTAATGCATGATCAATGGACCAACTTTAGCCAGTCATTCCAAATCAAGTTAAGGAGAAAATATCAAAATGTTTTTGACTTCTACACTAGCCAATTTTTGGCTTAAATTTTGGTAAAAATGATTCAAATTCAATGTGGAGTTGGTAGAAAACTAAATGCAACGTTTTTAACTTATGAGAATATCTCTTGTCAGAGACGTTTATCTGTAATGAAGAATGCATTGCAAAGCATGCAATTCACCATTTTATACTGTATAGTATTTTTTTTTCATATAAGACTTTAACCTTTTTATGTTCAAACACTCTGTAGGTAGAAGTCGGAAATTTTTATAATGAAACAAATTTGTACAAGGTATTTTTCTTTTTTAAAACTTTCAATGCTTCGCAGACAGAAACCTACCCACAGAGGCCTTTGGTAGCCAGCAACCAACAGGAGTAAGTTCGAGTCTTTCTGTGACCAAAGTTTCGTCCTACCTGGAGTGTGTTCTGCTGTGTGGACAGGATCACAGGTGCAGAGTGGCAGAGTTCAACTTGACCTTTTGACCTGCATGATGCTGAGGCCGGGGTCATACGGTTATAAGGCAAACTCAAGGTGTCAGGTGTTTGTGAGGAACGTATATTCTTCATAGACATATTCCATTACTGTTATTGTAAGCATGGGAAGAATACAGTTTCATGTTTAAGATATCGCTGTTGCAGAGTGGTAAAAATATCACGAATCAGAACACAACTTTGGATTTGAATCTGAATTATATCATTTTTGTTTTCAAATACCTCATACAGTGTATCTTTTTCCTCAGTGTAGAAAATATTTTTTAAATTGATGTGTAAAATATTCAAACAAAAAATGTTTACAGCCACAACAACAAAACAATTATGTTTATCTAGTGTGTCATTTAAACCTACTCAAAAAAAGGAAAGAATATTTATTAGTAGTAATTATGAACTTTCGATAACAAGCAGCAATTAATCTCTCTCCAATTATCTCTCTCTCTCTCTCTCTCTCTCTCTCTCTCTCTCTCTCTCTCTCTCTCTCTCTCTCTCTCTCTCTCTCTCTCTTCTTTCTCTCTCGCGTTTGCGATCCTGCTGCTTACATACATGTTTTCTCTTTTTTTTTTCTCTCTCACTCTTTTAATCTTGATAAACCGTACTCTAATTTTCTCCAATTGCCAAGTTTCTCTCTCTCTCTCTCTCTCTCTCTCTCTCTCTCTCTCTCTCTCTCTCTCTCTCTCTCTCTCTCTCTCTCTCTCTCACTCACTCTCTTTCCTTCTCTTATTTTTTTCTACTTCTCTCGGGAAGTCTATCAATATATTTCTCGCCCGCATTCTTCTTTTCTCTTGTGCTCTCTTCTCGCTTTCTCCTTCCGACCCATCTTTTTCTCTTCTTTTATCTTTTTAATCCCTTGCCTCATTTTTTCTGTTTCTATCTATGTATCTCTCACCATCTCTCTTTCGTGTGCCCTACAAGGTTTGTATAGTTTTTTCTATTACTCTTATATTTTCTCACCTCTGATTCGAATACTATTACTCAAAACAAAGTTCTCATGGTTGACTTCGTTTTTTTGTGGGTGGTCCAAATTGCGGAATTAAGAGTTATGGTCTCGTAAATAAGCTGAATTGAAAGGAATTTTTTCCCCTAGATGTTAAATGATTCTTCCACTACACTTAATGCTGATTAAAATGCATATAGAAATTTTATACGTTTACTTTTCTCAAGTATTTTTAAACGACAGCCCATAAACGAAAAAAGATATTCAAGTAATTTTGAAAAGTCTCTATTGACAAAAACAACAGGAAAAATAAAAGAAGTCACTAACCCATTCAAACTTATTTCATTCTCTGCAAACCACAAAAATTAAAACATTGGGGATTATTTTCTAGCATTTTCTTTTCTCCTTTTCTGTCTTCTTAGCAGACGGATCAGCATCAATATCCTTACTATCTGATTGAAGTAGAATTAAATAGTTCAAAGGTTTTAACCTAGATCAATATTGAGATCTCAAATCTTTCTTAAACATAAAAAACTAGTGTCAAAACCCAAACGATAGATCGGTTTCATTCTCTGAGTCTAATTGTTTTCTTATGTCAAAAAAAAGAAGATGACATCTTTAAATTTTCCCTTTCTTTCCTCCTCTCTCTTTTCTGTCTATCTATCTATTTATATTATTCCCCCTCTATCAATCTCTATCTATTTCTCTCCCTCTTTTTCTATCTATCTATCTATCTATCTATCCCACTCTTCCTCTATTAGTTTCCCTTGGTCATTTGGGTCATTGAGATAAATAATTTTATAGCAAATTGTTAATGATTGCATTGTCATTTATTACTTGGAAAAACATTTTATATAACATTTTGGCGTGATAATAGTGCCAGTTGTAACATGGTAAAAAATTTATAGAACATATTGAGGTGGTTACAGGGCCTTTAGAGTAAGAATATTTCTTAACGTTCCTTAATTTTTTTTTTATAAAATCTATTGAATCGTTGTAAAGAGCTGTATCTTTTGGTTAAAAAACGAAACTTTTACGTTTGTTTACGTAATACGAAATAAATTAATCTGTGTAATGGAATGTTAAGAATTTGTGTTTCGAATATCTCAAAATAGGCCAAACCTTTGACAAAGCCACTTTCAGCAAAGAATGGTTGAAAATTTTTAGTTTCCTTATTCTTCAATACCGGCGGGTTTAAAAAAAAAAACAACAACAACAAAAAAAAACAAAAAAAACAAAAACAAAAAAACGCGACACTAGTTTTATTAAATAAAAGTGAATGGCTTTTCTGATTTTTAAATGATAATATTATTTTAACCTTAAGTTGATTTTTCGTTTTTTGTATATTAATTGCAAACATATAAGTAATAATTTATTGTCAGCAATTAGGTTTTTTTATGAAGAAAGGCAGATTTTGTTAAAGCAAAAAGAGAGTTTGAAACCTAATTTCAAATTTATCTCGAAAACTTTCTAACTAATTATTGACATCTTTTTTTTTTATGAAAGACTTTTTTTTTAATTAAGGTACCAAACAGTTTATATCTTAAAACATGTCTTCCATAAAGTAAACCCACAACATGCCTAAATCACAAAACACAGCAGATATATTCATAGCGTCAAAGGGTCATTTCAAATAAGACTAAAAAAAAGGTTTTTTTATATAATTGTGATAATATGCAAGAATTAGATTTTGAGTTCTTTAAAGTTTTATTGAAACAAGTACAGAACCCGTTCCACGAACGGTACAATAATATCATAGTATGGCTTACCTTGCTCACTGATGCAGGACTTCTTTGCAAACCACATCGCTGGTATTTAGGCCTACTCCATAGCCGGAATAGATTTTAAGGCTGTCTTTTGAGCCATAACGACTCATGGCAACATAGAGTTGCCCATGGGAAAAGAAATCCTTTTTCAAATGAATCCCTTCATGGGATAGAGTTTGACCCTGAGCTTTATTAGCAGTAATGGCAAAGGCAGGTCGAACAGAAAATTGCTTTCTTTTCATGTGGAAGGGAAAAATGTTGTCTGACGGGATTATTGGGATTTTGGGATTGAATATTCGCTTCCCAGCATGGGGTCCACAAGCTATTGTCCGGCTTACCTAAATGTCAAACGATTGCCATTGCATCCTAAAAGGCTTCAGAATAAAACTCTGGTGATCCATAGATTGTGGAGGGAAGAATAATTTTTACGCCAAAATCATTTTGATCTCCAATTTGCACAGCATCCATCAGTCCTTGGTACTTTTCTGCCCTTAATGATTTATGATTCCTCCTCACCCAGTCTAGACGTCCAGCTTCAATTTTCGCCCATTGATTGACTGCGTATTGCTGTGTCAGTTTCTTCACACGGAACATAATATTGAAATCATTACTTCGAATTTGAAGACGGATTTATAGAAGTCTGCTGGTGTCAAAGTTTTGTTGTCTGTATTTTTGAGTCCAAGATGCCATCCATCACATCCAGTGGGAAATAGAAAAACATAATGGAGAGGATCATATGATCTGTGGCATGTGCTGATTCTCCTTAGTTCTTGTCCATCTCCTGCTCTACACCTTAAAATAATGTCCAAATTTCCTGTCGCATCACCTGGTAAAAGAGCAGCAACTTCGCTGGAGGCTGGTAAGTTGTAAGTTCTGACATGTCCGCCTTGAGGTTGTTTTTTTATCTGCATGTAAAACTTACTTGACATCAGACTGTTCAACACCCACCTCTATGGCTGTCTTGAAAGACTTGACGCACGAATTTACAGAGTGTAACTTCTTGCAAAATATGTCGATCCAGCTCTGCATAGGTTAATCTGTAATTCACTTCTGTATCAATATCAGAGTCATGAAAATAAATCTAACTGAAACTTTGGCGTTTCTCCTCGCTCAGGTAGAAGGTTGCCAATCCGAAGGTACAGTTTCCCCTGGGTGATGAACGTTGGGTTGAATACATCGTGAACATATTCCTTACAGCCTATTGATGCCAAAGCAAGTGCATTGTTGTAGTTTCTAATATGTGCCAAGAAAAGACGTCCACTCTGTTGCACATCATAATATTTCATGAGTTGTGGGGGTGGAGGGGAAGGGATTTCGATCCTTATCTTGCCATCTTGATAACAAAATGTAGTCTTTTCTCCTATCCATCTAAGTGCATTACAATGCTGGCATACAATGTCTAGAGCTCCACATGAGTCTGTAGCGAGCATTGAGTCTATTTCAATTTCCGAGAAATCATTGGCATTTCGACAAAGCCTAGCCGTTGGGCCGTTCTTCCTGACTCCAGATCTAGATCTGGATGCGTCCCTAGCCCTCAGATAGCTCTTCCTATTTTCTGTTTCTCTGTTCTTATTCGTAAGAGGCTTGCGTACTTTGCGAGGTAATTCAGTCTACATCTATTTCTAATGCACGACTGCTGTACATAATCTGTTTAAAATCTTAGATCTAAAGAATTTTATTCTTCGTGCTCGCCATTCTGTCTTCAACTGCACTGTAGGGATGTGCGATTCTTTGATTCCTTTATCGATTCCATTTTGATCCCAGAATCAATAGAAATCATTATTAGCAGTTCGTGCAAGCCCAATCGTTGGGCCGTTTTTCTTCAATGTAGATTTTGGCTGAGTTTCTTCGTTTTTTCAAAATCAACTATTAAAAAATTGCTTATCCTACTTGTTCATTGCGTTTTCACTATTATTTTTCATAAGGAATCGATTCCGGAATCGGATTCGATCACTCCAGCAGTCTGTGAAATCGCACACCCCTACTGCACTCTGTAAGCGGTCAAAACAATCCGTATTTTGATACAATTTTTGTGAAACGAAATGAAAACAGCGATTCAAAATTTCGACGACGTCGATTCGTGTGTCGATGTTAAATGTTTGGAGCTATTTTTGCTCTTTTAAAATAGGCCCACGGAACATTTCATCACTTTTGTTACACGATGATTATTTTTGTAGAATTTTAGGGCCCCGGGTGAAAAAGCCTTTAATGTGGGCATTTTTTGCCCTAGCTCCATTATAATAAGATTTATTGAGAAATGGAAGATTGTTACTTTATAATAGGTATTTAGAAACAAAAGATTATGAACATTAGGCAAGAGGGCAGCTAAAGATAGCTTATAGAATTATATACATGCAAAGCTTTAAAGAATTTTTTTTCTTTCAACCCGTTTTTATATCTTTTGAAATTAATGTTTAAAAAACGGTGTCGTCCTTAACATATTGATGTTGCAAAATACGTCATTAAACGAAGTGAAGAAAACATTTAACTATCATCGAACCCTCATGGCTTTTTCACAACCTTCTCATATATGATCCAGCTTATTGCAGCGATCTGTTTATTATGGTGATAATAATTCTATTGTTACATTTGTAGCATCATAAGAAAGAGTTTTTGCTCTCATCTATTTGGTCGTTTAAGCTAGCTTTAATAACGAATCCAATATGGCCGGGCTACCTACAGTCTTTCTTTGCTGGATACAATGAATCAATGTCAAGATAGCAGTGGAATTTGTAAATCACGATCACACACGACTCATATTATATTTTCAACAATAATCTCCCAAAGGTAACTCAAAACAGCCTCTTGGTTCGACAAAAATAAAACCTTAAACAATGACACCTTCCTTTTCATCACTTCTTTTAAATACTGAACTTGCTCAAAACTTTTTAGGCAATAAAATGCAGCATGGGAATAGCATTTTGTTTACGACCACATAAAATCTACACATCCTCTGAAAATTAAAGAAAAAGGTGATCTATATATTTGAAGACTATTGTTATTTCATATAAAACTAATGAAATATACAAAACAGGTGTTTTACTGTTGCCATGCGCGTTGCGGTGCTCCCAAGTCAACACTAGAGGTCCGAGGAGGAGATTGGCGATTTAATTGCTGTCTTAGGGATTCACATGCGATTCTTTAAAAGGCAACTGCGATTTCTTTTTACTTTATTACTTCCCAAACCCCAGGACCTACGCCAGGAAAGTAAGACCAGAAAAGAGAACTTGTCTGTCATTACAATGCCTATGAAACTAAAAAAGTAGGTTTTTACTTTTAAAAGACCATTTTGATTAACGTGATATCATCTTATAGAGCGAGACAACAATCTGAAAAGTATTTTGGATTTTCATCCTCCTATGATGTGCAGTATCTCCGCCTACTTCCAAGAGGACCTCATTGGTGAAGCTATCAAGTTATATTTTCTTATTTGAAAAAAAAAATCAAAAGTGCTGTAGAAGTATCGTTAGCACAATATGACTGGGCCTGAAAAGTACATAGTACTCGCAAAACGGCTTTTCGAACATTGTTGGTGATTATCTAATGTTCTTTTACATTAAAGTAAACCTGTTCATATTGTTTTCTTTTCTTCACTCTGGCAGTCTTCCTCACCGATTCATTTGAATGGGTAATCATGCTTGTATTAAAATCAAGTGAAAAAATCAGCTAAAAAATCTTTAATCTTTAAATCTATTATTATAACTTTTTAAACGCTTGTCTTTGAAATCTTACAATAAGAACCTGAAGGTGAATTCTTGTGGGAAATCATACCTGCGCTTCAGTTAAAACCCACATGATATGAAAGTTCATGAATACTCTCTAAATGGATTTGGATTTTTTCCAAATTAAGCAACTTATTTTTTTCAATAATGTCCTTTACATTTATTTCCTCTACGATTATATCGTCCTTTTCAATGAAATCTAGTTCGATAAGAAGGAATAAGCAAGTCTTCATGTTTTTATTTGACTTACCAAAATCGGAGCATCTCTCTCACATCACAAAAAGACATGGAAACAATAAGAAAAATTGCAGAAAGAAGACAAGAATGGATTACCTTCACCGCAGACAAAAAGAAGGCTGCCGAAGCTGCGAGGTCGGACGACACTCCTAGCGGAAGGCCTTAGTAGTAGTAGTAGTACCAAAGTACTGGATTGACTTTTCCTGTCTTATATTTACGCGTGTTTTGTTAAACGGCTTATTTATTTCGAGGACACTTTGAAACTTTTTTGTGCCCAATTGGCATTAAATCTTGATGAGCCCCCCCTCCCCCCTTCCCCCAATAATTGATTTGAGTAGCTGATAAATGATTACCAGAAATTACAGTTTGAAAATATTCAGTTATATGGTTTATTTGGACATTAAATGCCAAAGAAACTAAGGGCCACAGAGTTTGGATTACATGGAATGGTCATGTTATGAGTCATATGACTAAAATACTTTAAAAATCGTCATTATGCGAGTCAGAAACAAAATCAAACCAGAAATATGAATAATGGCTTTGCGGCGGAAAAATGAAGAATAAATTCTATCTAATCCTTTGAACTATTTGAACGAGCTCTGAAATTACTTAAAGAGGTATGTATACCTGTGCTTTATTGACTACACCAATGCATTTGACATAGTACGATATGATGACATAATCTCATAACTAACACTTTTAAAGGTAGATGGAAAATATTTGCTAGTGATGAAAAGCATCTACTAGAAACAGACAGGAGCAATGGAGTTAATGGGGAAATCTTTAAAAAATAAAGCGTGGTGTCAAACAAGGATGTGTGCTTTCCCTTGACCTTTTCTCTTCCTACAGTGGAATATATAAGCGAAACCTAGATTGATACCCAAAAATTAAACAAGGGAGGCACAAAGTAAATAACTTGAGACAGGCTGATGACACTGAATTAATTGCCGAAATTATAGAAGACTTTCAAGAATTAATTAAAATCGTTATAGAAAAGAAAGCAGAAAGAAAGAGTTGGAACAGAATAGCAAAAAAAAAAAAAAAAAGCAAAAACAAAAACAAAAAAAAGTAATGGGCGTCAGTCGAAACAATGAGTGTCCATATATCAACATCTTCATCAAACGGATCAATTTACATACTTCGGTACTTTAATTTCAAGTGATGGACACTACAAGAAAGAAATTGCGTCAAGAATAGCGTAAGCAAAAACTTTTTTTGAGAATGAAATCGGTACAAACACAAAAAATACATATCCATCCACACAAAAATTAAGAGCCCTGGAGTGCTATAATGAACCTTTTCTGATGTATGGATGCGAAGCCTGAGCAGTTCCAAGAGAGATACAAACAGAACTGAAGGCAACAGAGATGTGGTTCTTATGAGAATTCTGCAAATCTCATGGGCTGCAAAGATTATGTAGGTGAGAGAATCAGTGTGAAAAAAACTCGATTTCTATTCTATTCATATTAAATTTTGATTTTGGTTTATTGTTATGTCTTCTTTTGTTTCCGTTTTTTAAGAACACGAAGGTTTTTAAAAAAATCATTTTCATCTTTTAAGAGTGAAGTAAAAATACATCAAATCTTCTAAAGTTTTAAATTTTTAGAAAGTGACAAAACAATAAGGGGTTTTGATATTGAAACAGAGCTTATTGAATTCTTTCTCTACATTGCTAAGGCATCTGATGAGCTAAATCAGACAAAAAGTTTTAAAAAAACTTCAGCAAAACAATAAATCGTATATGCTAAACTACAGAGAATATTTTTATGCATATAGAAGCTTGAGTTTTTCTTGAAATTTTAGTACTTGGTGTAAGACAAATTCAGCAATACATTGATTGTAAACATTCTAACAAAAGCCTCTCTAAATAGACCAAGATATTGTTGTTTTCTCATGTTATCCCACAGTCATACTCCATTGTAACAGTTAATTCTTAGCTCTATGACAAAAGTTTGTGTATCTCCTGAGGAATTTAGAGCAATAGATTCCTTAGAATGTTGAATGATCCTGAACTCATTTTTATTTATTGTCTCTCAGAAGCCATCAAGTAAATGATATGAGAGAAAGTTTATTTTTAAGTTTCTAATGTCCCGAGCCAAAAGAGGCATAGGGAATCTGAATGTATGAAAAAGGCAAAGAGCAATCAGAGACAAGTACTTTCAATCTCATGAATTTATGGGGTCTTAGAGATATCTGCTGTGGTGTTATGAGCCGCGGACACAATCAGAGCAAGAGCAATCAGAGACAAGTACTTTCAATCTCATGAATTTATGGGGTCTTAGAGATATCTGCTGTGGTGTTATGAGCCGCGGACACAATCAGAGCAAGAGCGATCAGAGACAAGTACTTTCAATCTCATGAATTTATGGGGTCTTAGAGATATCTGCTGTGGTGTTATGAGCCGCGGACACAATCAGAGCAAGAGCAATCAGAGACAAGTACTTTCAATCTCATGAATTTATGGGGTCTTAGAGATATCTGCTGTGGTGTTATGAGCCGCGGACACAATCAGAGCAAGAGCAATCAGAGACAAGTACTTTCAATCTCATGAATTTATGGGGTCTTAGAGATATCTGCTGTGGTGTTATGAGCCGCGGACACAATCAGAGCAAGAGCGATCAGTAAAAGCTCTTTACAAGAAGACTTAGTTCTGCCCTCGCGCATTGACTTGCATTCCCGAACAAGACGATACAGTAGGATATTAAAGAATCAACTGTCATATAGCAATACAAATAACCTGCTCCAGGCTTTTTTTTTTCTCTGGACATAGAACTATATAGTCAGCAATGGTGTCTTAGTTAAATTACTATTAAAACAGTTAAATAGGATGGATGAGATTCGTAGAGTAAGCGTACCGTGTAGTTAGGGTTTAATCTTTATATTATTTTTTTTTCGGGGGAGAGTGTTATTTAAATGCATAAATTATTTATTATTCATTGACTTGCCAGGTAGAACTCTAGATTTTTAAGTTACGTTTAAATCTAATGAGGGTGCCTTTAGTTTTATGTTATCTTCATTGACTTACTATAGCCTATGATTAAAACGTTGAAGCATTTGGTTTTTCAAAACAAAAAAGAAAAAGAAAAGTAAAACTCTATTTATCTTATTAATGGAATCCTTTGATCAACTTAATTCAGGTGATTTGGTGGCGTGTTAAAATTAATTCTAAACTTTCAAATATTATTTCTATTTTAATAGATTAATTTGTACAATTTCGAGATTTTTAAAATAAAATTAGCATTATGTATTTTCTACATGGAACAAGAACATTGATAAACATCATTTCGCCTTCTTTTTCACTCTCTTTCTCTCTCCCTCCCTCTCTCCTTATCTATATATCTATCTATCTATTAGAGAGACAGACAGAAGACAAGCAAAGGCAGATTGCCATGAGTGAGAGTGTAAAAAAATGAGTGAGGAAGACTGAGTCCGCAAAAAAGCCTTAAAAATATGAATGCGAAACAAAATGCATTGATAATGTAAATCAAAAGACAAAACACGCACACTTTGTAATTGGTTTTTAATATGTGTTGAATAAGGCTTTAAATAAATTTGATTACCAGAAAAAAATATTTCAGTAAACAAACACTTTAGAAATACACATGTAAAATCTATGATTATTCAAAGTTCTAAAGCTAAGAATTTTTGGTCAAAAATATTTCTTTCCATCAAAAACTGAAGTTTGAAAGACCAATATTTTGTATTGAAATTCTTTCAGATCTTTTCATCAAATAAAAAATGTGTATGTAAAATATATAAAAATTAGTTCGGGCTCTTAAAAACTAAGCAAAGTAGTTTATGATTTTACAATAAAGTAAAATTGTGAAAGAATCAAAAACGCAAGGTTTATAATATAAACTGTTTTTAACTTTTCAACAGTTAATCGTATTCAATGTGTCGGTCAGGATTTGGACAAATTGACAGAAATCATAATAATACATTCTCAAAGAAACCCATTTCTCACAAACGTCTGAAACTTCGAATTCACCGTAAAACCTGTGTAGGATCCCGCCTCAAGCGTCATGCAGGTCAAAAGGTCAAAGTTGAACTCAGCCACTCTGCATCTGTGATCCTGTCCACACAGCAGAACACACTCCAGATAGGACAGAACTTTGGTCACAGAGAGACTCGAATTCACGCCTGTTGGCTGCTGGCCGAGAATGGTTCTGCCATGGGCCTCTGTGGGTAGGTTTTTGTCTTGAAGTAAGGATGGGAAGTAACGATTATTAATATGCGATAGTCAAAAAAAAAAAAAAAATACAAAACAAATTTAAATATTAAGCAAAATATTCTCTAAATAAAGTTTTAGGCAACGTCAAATTTATTATTTAAGATATTATTTTGAGTTTATAAAGTTTACATTATTTTAATCACACAATTAAAAAAAAGTATTGTTTTAAACCTTTTTTTTATTTCATATTTAAGGCATATTAAAATGAAATAAAACTTACATATAGTCTAGACCACATAAAACGAAAGCGCCCACACAGAGAAACCTAAATCTTTTGAAAGCATGGAAGACATTACCAATATTCAGTGGAGAGAAAAGTTAAGTCAGAATTAAAGATTCAATAACGCATTGCAAGATGTGAAAAAAGAGCATCTAATAATGAAACATAATTTCGGACGTTTTTTTACTGCTCTTAATTATGAACACAGCTCGTGACTTATTTTTTTCAATGAACGGCAGCAATTAATATGCAATTTGATAGAAATATTTCAAGCTTTTGTTCAATACTATAAATGAAGTTGGAACCAAACAACAAAGTTAAAGCTATGGATAAACAGCTATCTATGATGTATTTTTCCCCAAAGAGTCACATGGCAGTTAGAGAAATACTCAAAAATCATTTATTTTACAACGACATCCTAACTTCACAAGGTATTATTTTTTTATTAGTACAACGGAGGCTTTAGGCCCTGTTAGTTTTTTTTTCGCGACTTTGACCCCCACGCCGTTGAACGGTGACTTTGAGCACTCATCTTTTCCGTTAGGCTCTATACAATCAGTGATTGTTTGATATGTACAAAAACCTCAACTAGTTGAAGTTAGACATCACCTTTTTCATCTGGGTGGACTGGCAGGAGCCATTCCTTCATCGCACGGGGCGATCGTCCCCGACCCAGCACGTCCACAGGTGGCGGATAGTGGAACGACCTTCAGATATGAAGGCCAGCAATAACCAATAAGCAGTCGCGGACCAAACGGCGATAGTTCTCGAGGGCGCGGCTGGGATATGAGGGTGGTGCCCATATCTCTAAAAAATGGTCGCATGAGCCTAATGACAGGACTATCTGGCGAGTAAGGGCGCCAAAGAAAAAACCCTAACCAAGGACCAGTCTACCTCCCATGTAGGCTGGTCCCAGCGGACTTGGCGGAAGAGACTCAAAAAGACGGTCCAAAGGGAAGTACACACCCAAGCGGCGGAATAGGCGGAAGAGATCTGGAGATCCAACGGCTATGAAGGCACACCCTCAAGATATGGAACACAATCAAATGGGAAGGAAAACCCTAAACCAGTGCGGGAGAGCATCTTCAGTCCTGACCGACACATCTCCTACGAGAGGGACACTCGGACAAGAAAAGCCATGCCGAAGTCGGACTCGTTGGGCCAAAGTGTGCAAAACGGCAGCGGGACGCACTCACATTCGAATGATGGAAGCTGGAAATATCTCTTGTAGTGGTGTTCTGCCTGTGAGGATCTGCCTCGAAGGGGTCCACCCTCAACGACTGGTGGTCACCACACCTCAATATGTGGAGTCGGGTATTTGGGACAGCGGGCAAACACTACTGACCACAAAACAAAACCTGTCAACATTCTTCAGTGGAATGCAGAGGGGATCAGCACAAAAAAGGTACCCCTAACTGAAAGACTAAGAAAAGAAGATGTTGATGTTGCTTGTGTACAAGAAACTCATCTCAACCCCGACCGGCGATTCAACATTCGGGGGTATGAAACACTAAGACATGACAGAATAGGTAGACAAAAAGGAGGAGTACTCATTCTAGTCAAAAACACCCTCTTACCAATACAAAACAAATTTATTGTGGAAACAAACCAGCAGAGTGAAATCCAAGGGGTACAAATTTCTCTCACAAATCAGGACCTCACAATATATAATCTATACTGCCCACAAGATAAAAAATTACAGCTTTAATCTCTCAACACACCAGCAGAAAGCTGTATGGTTCTTGGAGATCTTAACAGCCGCTCAACCTGTTGGGGCTATGACGATACCGACACTCGAGGAGATGAAGTTAAAGACTGGCAAATAGACAACAACATGATCTTGCTAAACATGCCTGAAGATACACCAACATTCTACTCCAGAAGATGGATGACCACATCAACACCTGACTTAGCTTTTGCAACAGATGACCTGAGTCCCAAGTTAACCAGAACAGTACTGGACCCCCTCGAGAGAAGCGACCACAGACCAGTTAAAACTCTCAATAAACCTTCACTTCAAGCCACCAGAAAGCAAGACTGTCCCGAGATGGAATTACAAAAAAGCAAACTGGTAGAAATACATGGGCCTCACAGACAAGTAAACAAAAAGCCTAAAAGAAGACTCTAACATTGACCGAGTAAATGGCAAACTAAACAAAGCCCTACTCAAAGCTGCTGCAGAAACTATACCTCGTGGAGCACGAAAAAAAACCGTACTGGATTGAAGAACATCAAGCTCTAGAAGACGAAGTCACCAGTACTAGACAATTAGCAGAAGAAAGCCCAAATGAACAAAACAATATATCCCTAAAAGCAGCTACAGCAAGATATAGAAGAAAGTATAGACAGGCAGCGAGAAACAGCTGGATAAAAAGAACAGAAGAACTCAATTTAGACAGAGACGGACATAAACTATGGAAACTCACAAAAGCTCTCAACAACGAGGACATACGCGCCGGTCATTGGTCTCGAACATGAACAAAAACTTGTCTCAGGGAAGCAAGCAGCAGATATACTTTTTGACAATTACGAGCAAGTCAGCAATATTAATGTTACAAAACAGAGAAAAGCAGAAGTTCTATCTCAAATGCAGACAACTACACAAAAAGAAGGACCGCCTGAAAGGGGCATGAATCAGCCCTTTTTATTAGAAGAGCTCGAGAATGTTCTCAAAGCACTAACAGATACAAAAGCACCAGGCCCAGATAAGGTAACTCCAGCTATGCTTACCCACCTAGGCAAAATGTAAACTCCTCAACATCTTCAACAACAGCGGGAAGTCAGGAAAAATCCCTCAAATTTGGAAAAAGGCATCCATGGTCCCAATATATAAAAAAGGAAAAGAAAAGAAGCAAGCGAGCAGCTACAGACCTATCAGCCTCACCAGTTCAGTAGGAAAACTTATGGAACGGATGATAAATGCAAGGCTTACATGGTACCTGGAAAGAAACCAACTCATCTGCCAAGAACAGGCTGGTTTCAGACCATACTATTCAACAGAAGACAATGTCACATACTTTGCACGGAATATAGAAGATGGGTTTCAAGAAAAAAAACATACACTAGCTGTCTGGGTTGACCTTGAAAAAGCCTTTGATAAGGTGTGGAAAGATGGCCTAAGGTTGAAACTAAAACAGTGTGGCATCCAAGGAAATATGTACGGATGGATTTCAGGGTACCTGACCAACAGGAAGGCCAGAGTGCAAGTAAACGGAAAAATTAGCAAAGAGAAAACCCTAAAAGAAGGAGTACCTCAAGGTGGCGTTCTCAGCCCAACACTCTTCCTAATATATGTCAATGACATCATCCAAAATCTGCCCAAACATGTAAAAGGAGCCATTTATGCCGACGATCTTGCTCTGTGGTATACAGATGAAAGCCTCCCTACAGCTAACTACAGAATGCAGGAAGCTCTCAATTCCCTTCAGAGATGGACAAAAAAATGGATTGTCTCCATCAACCTCACTAAAACTACACATAAAGTTTTCAGCCTCTCCACGAAAAAATTAATAGCTAACCTGACAATCAACGGACAACGATTACCAGTGGAGGATAACCCAACCTATCTCGGAATCACTTTTGACAAAAGACTTACCTGGAAGACTCAGACAGGAAGAACTGAATCAAAAGCTAAATCACAATTTGCGGCGCAGATGAAAAAATATTGAAGAAACTATATGTGGGAAGAGTTAGGCTAACCCTCGAGTATGGAGTAACAACATAGGGAAGCGCTGCCAAGTCCAACTTCAGTAAAACCAGTAAAGTGCAAAACCAAGCAGCTCGTATCCTCACTGGAGCCATTAAATCAACATCCATTCAAGAACTACAGATCACAACTGGGCTGCAATCAATAGAAACAAGAAGGGACACCAAAATTCTATGTCAAGCTGCAAAGTATAGAAGGCTCCCAAATCACCCAATGCATGAACGCATAAACAAAAGGAACAAAAAACGACTGAAGCGTTGCAGTTTTACACACCAAACAATATTGCTTGAAAAAGAAGACGCAGAACCAGAGAGACAAGAGCCAATCCCCATTCCAGTCACCCTAGAAAAGCCAGTATGGAGAGGGCACCATAAGCCAACAATCCGCTGTACAATCTCAGGCATTCTCTACAAAGAAGACTAAAGTGGACCTGTAATGAAAGCGCTCACTCTGGAATATATACAAGAGCACTTCCCAAGAGATACCTGGACTCGTGTATACACTGATGGATCTGCAAACAAAGCTGTAAGAAATGGAGGGGCAGGAGTCTACATACAATGCCCTGAAGGTGAAGAAGAACAAATCCCAACACCAACTGGACAATTATTATATATATGTGTGTGTGTGTGTGAGAGTATCTGTGGCCCTCTTTCTATCTTCAATGATATAGACCTTGTTAAATCTCTCTTTCTAAGACTTTTACCTACCTTTCGGATAATCAATTTGTCAGCTATATTATTAGATTTATGAATATATCCCCTCTGCTTTTTCCTGGCATGTTTTCTCGTATACACATAACAAAGTCCCAGAGTGAGTTCTGTACTTATACCGTGTGGTTAAGCTCACATCGATCTTTTGAGCCGAAGTACAAAATTTAGTATTATTTTAGGGAATGATAGTCTTAGACTATAAATTTATGAAAAACCAGACATGAAACGATTTTTTACGACTTAGAAGCAAAAAAAAAAATATAATTCTCATAAATCTTGAGTTCTATTTTAGGAGACAAAGCAAAGAAATGGAAAGATCAAATGACCCTTACGATCTCCTTGTTAACGGGTAAAATTAATATTTTGATAGAAAAAGGGATAAAAAGGCTATGATATAGATATGATATGATTGGCATAGAAATCAGCATAAACTTAATTGCATTCATTGTCACTTTGTTACGTCACAATATTTTCACAAGTGTTCATATTCTGAGTATCAAGCAAGGGAAGCCGTAAAAAGAAAACAAGGATTCGTGCAATGTAAGAAAATGATTTGGCGGACCATTAAATTTGACCGGATACATGTAGAAAGATTAAGTATGACATCATTTAAAGCTCTAACCAATCTGGTAACATTAGAACTATAGAAGTCGAGCTTTATCACCATTGATCCAGCATGTCTTTTCCTCCCTCTTTTCTCTATTTTATCTTCATCTACATCTTTGTATATTCTCAATATTTTCTCCATCAAAACTTTTCTCAATAAAATAATTCGAAATGCGTCTGGACAGAGAGAGAGAGAGAGAGAGAGAGAGAGAGAGAGAGAGAGAGAGAGAGAGAGAGAGAGAGAGACAGACAGACAGACAGACAGAGAGAGAGAGAGAAAGAGACAGAGAGAGAGGGAGAGAGAGACAGACAGAGAGAGAGAGAGAGACACACAGAGAGACAGAGAGAGAGAGAGGGAGAGAGAGAGAGAAGTCTCCGGTCTGAGTAAGAAGGAATCGTGATAGAGGATTGAAATTTTGTCAGCCTTTTAACAATTTCTATAGATCTCCAGATGCTAATTTTTTAGGAAATCCGGCTGTCATTAGACATTTGTTATCGCTTTTAATGAAATCATAGAACAAAATTGTTTGTTTCCTTTGTTAAAACTGCGTCATACCGCGCGGTTGTTAAGTTTGTTTTCCATTGGAAGAAAAATCTGCCTCAAAAATTTTTCAGGAAATGGTAAAAGTTTATGTTTACAAATTTCCTCGATATAATTATTCTCTGACAAGTGACATACTGAGTAAGAAAATTCAAATCTGGATTTATGTCGATGATGCTTGACAATTATGAAGGGTGTCCACCTTCAGTGGTAACTGACGATAATGATACCTTAGTGAGGAAATTGGTCATACAAAATCATTGCATAACTGTCAAACATCTCTCAAGGGAAACTGGAATGAGTGTAAGGTCAATTGAACTGATTCTCCATGACAATCTCAATATAAATAAGGCATCTGCTAGGCTTACCTGGCCTTTTGAACAGTAGAAGACGAAACAAGTAGGCCTGCCGTAATGAACTTAAATTTATACAGGATTTTAATGATTTCAGTGTTTTCTAGCCGAATAGAATTGAATTAGGTTTTAACTATTGTTTTAGAATGAGAATAGTTTACATGTTGAGCAATATCCTTTGATAAGGTTGCCTTTGCCTTGAGTCTGTCCAAAATTTTTAAATTTAACAAAATACCAATACTATCAAATGTAATGAATACATTAATTGTTCCAAGTGTTGCTCTAACAATGGTCCATCCACCACCACGAAGAGGCTTTGTATTGGTGAAGCTATGAATGCTCCTAAGCAATACCCAGGCTTTGTTGGTAGATTATGTGAAACATCTTAATCTTAAGATTCATTTTTCACAGATCCATAGTAAAAATTCAGATGTCAACACCAGAGTCAGTATGGCCCACAACAAGAATTTTCGGCATATGGTTTTCTGGTTGGAAATACAGTAATAACAAGATAAAATATAGAGGCATCAGAGTAACAATTCAGCTCAAAGCCAAATTGAACTAAAGAGATACATTACTCCTGTTTCAAAATTTGTGAAACCTCGATATTGTCACATTTAAATTTAAATACAACTTCATAATACTGACAACTCCAATTAAAAGATTATTTTCAGAAATGAGCCTGTTCTACTCCAGTTTCTCAAAATACTTAACTTCAGTCCTTTAAGAGAACGTGTAAATTTGCAGGCTCGGTCGTATAAAATGATCTGTCATTAAGGCATTGAAAGGGAAATCAGTACTAGATGTAAGCCATTCTGTAAAAATGTTTAAAATGCTTCAGGAAAATATTTATCCTTGACCAAGAAACATAACTTAACAGATAATTTTTACACTTCTTTATTATATCATGTAGAAAATACCTGTGTTTGGGATATGCCCATTTATGCAAGATGAAATAATTGCTTTAGCTCTATACTGTCTTTCAGTAGCTTTGCTTGCTCTCTAAAGTTGTCCGTTCAAAAAAAACAAAAATGGTGCAGAGTACCGGTATAGGTTTTAACTGATAATTATGTTTGACATGTATTTTTTAGTTGAATGAGGCAATTTTTAGTCCTTCAACATTTGTTTCCAAATTAATTTTTTAAATCCTCACCTTTACTACCTTTCAAATAGGAAATATACGAAGAAAGTTATATACTTATGTAAAAATTTGATGATGTGGAGTGAATTTACAATTTTAAATACCGTTTCCTAAGTAGTTGACTTTGTATGCAGACTGCTATACATGTATCCATTTGTACACAACCATAGTTCAACAACAACAACAAAAAAAAAAAAAAAAAAAAAAAAAACTGAAAAAAAAAAAACAATGTTGAATAAATTTTAATGCATTGCCACTGAATGACATCAGCAACTGCATACAACACAATACACAAGGCCAGAAAATCTTACTGTGTTAAAAATCATTATCAATGTCTCTGGTACATAGTGAGTGAAAGAGACTGCTCTGCAAGCCAAAGTATTCAAGCATGTCATAGGAGGTCAGGGATGAAGGAGGGGGGACAACAATATATGCCTAATACCCTACATTAGGCAGAGCTCTGTGAGAGGACAACTCAACTACATGCAGCCTGTTAAGTCAGACAGGTCAAGTTTCCTCAACCACTTGACAAATTTTCATGCAAATTTTTGGCAGAGCTCTTGCTTTGTGCCTATATTGATCTGTTATTGCTATACATTTTAATAAGAGATTCACAAGCACATTACACTACAAAGACATCAGCAATCTTTTGTTGTAGGTCTCAGTGCTGTAGTGTAGGTCTCAGTGCTGTAGATACTTCTCCTCATTCCCGGCTTTGTAACTTCATGCAGCAATGTGGGACAACAGGAAAAATAATCACAGTGCCTGACAATATCCTTAGAGCACCATTTACCAGTGCTTAAAAAAGCAATGATATACCTTGGCGAGGACAATTTTTTAAACCTGTAGCCATCAGGCACCAGTGGAGTCAATTGGAGAATCCACAGGCTATAAACAAGCACCACCTTCTTCCCACCTCACTTTCTACAAAAGTTTACAGATTTATCTTTTAGTTTTTCACCAAATGTTGAAAAATGGATCTTTAAAGATAAAAAGCAGATCTTGTTATCTCTTCCTCTCTCTCTTTTTCCCAAACATTGACAATCTACACACAAACAATAAAAAATATCTCAAATGTGCATTTTACACACACTCAAACATGCCACACATCGTGGCTTAAGGACACCAGTACAAAAAGTAAATAAATAAGATTTGAAAAAAAATCTAAGAAAAAAGTCAAGCGAGTCGCTGTCCACCAGCATGGAGCTATGGGCAGTGGGGGGATATAGCCCAAGCTCGGCTAGACAGGCTAGACAACTCTCTAAAGTCGGTGCTTTGATCTCTGTAGCAAGGGGGGTCCACAGAGTCGTTGTCCGACTAAATGGGGCAGGCCATCACCATCACCCGCCATTATAAGCAAGAGAAGTTCAATTTTATTTGTCTGATTCTCTAACTGAAGCTGTGTTCAATCAGCAGCTTCTTTAGTGACTGGTCCTCTGAATGGGATAAAGCTGCATTCAATGCACAACTTCCCTCTCTTATAGGATAAAATGTGACTGGGTTTTTTTCCTTGTGACAACAACAATGGTGTGTCACTTTCATGGTAGTATTTTAAGTCTCTAAACTTTTTAAATTATGAGTAAAAAGGTATTACACTTTTGCTTGATTTATTTTAGTTAAGTTTTTTTTGTTTTTGATGTTTTTTATTCCCCATCATTTGTGAGTGATAAATAAGCATGAGAGGGATGCTTGTAGCAATCTGCTTTTAACATTAAATTGGTACATTTGTACATTTCTCTTGATCAATACTGCTAAGAGAAATTAAAAACCTATCATAGAAGTATCAGCAGAGTTACGTATGTACGTGTACAATTCAACAACTGCTCTGCCAAAGAGCTGTACTGAGTGTACATAGTTGGTCATAGCAGTGTTATCCTTCAAGGGTATTTTTTCAAATTTTGTTGGTGCAAAATTTGGTAACAAAGTGTGATAAAATCAGTGACCAATGCATCTCTCAAAAATAGTGTTTCAAAAAATTTACCAAACTATTCTGATGACTCAAACAAACAAAGGGAATATATAACAAGATATGCATGCATTGAAATTAAGTTATATGCGGTGTGTCAGCAAAAAAATTGACAATGTCAGCAATTACAAATCACTAAGCTTAACTGCTTTCAACATTGTGAAAAAAGCTCTTTGAACATTTTGATGCCTTTCAGCTAATAAACATCACCCACTACCGACACTTCACATATGTCATAGAAATTCTTCAGAGTATGAACATAAATTATTGTACATGGATTGAAATACACATCATTAAGTTGTGTGTATGTGTATATATATATATATATATATATATATACACATACATGAGTCAGTGTGCCTTTACAGATCTTTTATAGCATAAAATTTTGTTTTTTAAATAGTTCAGAATTCTTTCCAACTGCAAATAGTGATAGCTTCACAAATTCCAAAGAGATCATAAAAAAATTTAAGAAATTTCTTCAAGTTTGGATAGACTTTTGCATGCACCAAATCTGCAATGGATTTCTTTTAATTTTAACTTTGATCAATAAAGTTCATGAAAGTGAGTTGTTTTCATTTATGTAACACGTGATAATTGTCAAATTTTAGATAATTCAACTTGAGCTTAATTTTCCTATGCACTTCTTGATCAAACTTCACTGATCAATTGCATTATCAATACATGTTCATGCAACTATCATAATTATATAGTTTGGAGCATGTTTTAAGATTTTTCATTTTGATTTATCTCTTGATATATGAAATAACTTTTTTTAGTTTATTGGAAATTATACTTGGAACTCCAGCATTGTATACATTTGATAGCAAATTTGTATTTGAAGCTTCACACACACACTAAGGATTAGGTCAGGTTCAAGAAAAATAAAGAAAAAAGTGAATGTATTTAACTTTTTCCTTTAGGCTTTGAGATTTTCAACTACGAGAGCATGCTTTTGGGATTTTTGTTTGTTTGTTTTGTTTTTTTTTTTTGTTGGGTTTTTTTATGCAATACATTATAGAATGTAGATACTTTTCCTAGAGCCATTTTCAGTGGACTGAAAGCAATCATCATCAGAGTAGATAGGATAACTACAGCAAATTTAACCACCAGCTGAAAACTAAAACTTAGTCGTAACAAAAGATTTTAAAAAGGAAGTTCCTGTTTAAAAATATAGTTCTTGAAAGTATTGGCGGCGGCTTTTTTTTTTCTTTTAAACAAAGCAAAAATGCGGGGGGGGTGAGAAGAATCTCTTAAATGTTTTGCATGTTTCTTCAAATATGAAGAAGCTGAGACAATTTCAAAATTCCAAGAATACTGTTACATAAAATTCTTATTCCTCCTAAGTTTGACCCAGAATTCTTAACCTTGTAAACAATGTGCTTGTATTGCTTCAAAGCATATCTATGGAGTATGTTAAAATCTTTTTACATAAAAGTGGTGTAAATTTTTTTTTTCAACAAAGAACAATACCAAACTTTAATGTACAGTGAGGTATGGTCCCAAGAGTCATGTTGCACTGCAAATTCTATGTTATGAACAATGAAAATATTTATTATATGTACACTCTATACGTTATTTGTACAATACAAATAATATAAAAGAAAAAGTATACAACCAGACCCAGGTCTACTTTAAAAAAAATATAAATAAAAAAAATTCAAGTATATACACAGTTTATGTGCTATGTCACACTTGATATCAATATTTGACTCGAGCACTGACTCATATATAGTTGGAAGGGCTAACCAGCCCATAGAACTAAAGCATATCAAAACTACACACAAAGAAAATAAAAGCACAGACATTCAGTTCTGCTAGAAAACACATTTATATGAGATTACAAAGGTACTGATTTTTTCACACAAGGTTGAGAAAACTGTTGGAGAAATGTTCATGCTTGTCAGCAAAACAACAAATTTTCCATGAAATGAGAAGTCCATTTTGTAAGTTGAGACTTGCAAGAACAGTCTTGAGATGGAGGTATATGGTATAATTTAAGAACTTTTTTCCCTTTATATCTTTTTTTTTTTCTTCATAAAAGCTGGATCTGTGTGTGGGCCGATTTACATATATTGTTACCAGAAAGTGCCCAACTAACACTGACATATCAAGTGAAGCTTCTTGATTTCGACTGATAAAACTACATTACTTCTCTTCTTTGGATACACCTTCACTTTCAGCAGCAGATCCTTCATTATTTGGCTCCTCCTTTTTACCTGAGACAGAGAGAGATTCAGCCTTCCCGGTATGAGCTACGCTCACTGTGGGAATGGCAGGTGCTCTGGTATTATTGCTAGCACTGAGGTTGATCTTGACACTGGTTCCGACAAGACTGGGGTTTGAAACCATCTGTAAAGCTGGCTTTTTTTCCTCTATTTTGCTGGTGGTACTTGTATTTTGGTTACTGGTTGGAGGGGTTCTCTCTGTAGCAGGTGTCGCCAGTTTACTCTGGCCTGATGCTTTAGAATTGCTGTTGAAAAAATTGGCAGCTGCATCAAGCACAGCTTGTCGCTGCTGTGCTTGTTGCGCTTTAAGGCTGCTTGGATGGCTTTGGCTGTGGGAGCCAGGATAAGATCCAGGTGCAGGCTTTGAGGTGTTTGGTGGTGGTCCCTGCTGTGGTCCTCCTTGGCTAGGAGGTCCACCTGGTGCCTTCATGCCAGGTCCCTGAAGGCCAGCTGGATGGGGACCTTGTCTGGATGGGGGACCACCATCGTTACGGCTGCTGCCAACATAGCCTCCAGGACCAGGACCTTTCACATTGTAGGGATTTGGTGTTCCACCCTGCATAATGACTTGAGCCGCGTTGATGAGGCTGCTAATGAAAGCATTTCCACCCATCATATTGAGTGGGTTAGGCCCTCCCCCACCATTGCCACTGTTGGGTTGATGACTTGGGTTTAAGGCTGCATTACCGGGAGGCATCATACCTGCTACTTGTTTGTTAAACGGCATGCCACTGTTTCCACCACTCTTGTTTGGAGCCATCATGCTTGTTCCACCACTGGACTTGCTGGGATGGCCTATATTTGGCCCAAGTGCCCCACTGTTGAATTGCTGTTGCATATTTGGTGGACGTGGAGGAGCAGATGTCACTGGAGGACCACCTGGACGTTGGATGGGGTTGGGGAAGGCAGGTCTTGTACTAGGAGAACCTTGAGGGGTGCTTGGACGAATTCCATTCCCACCCATGACTGCCTGAGGGCGACTTTGTTGGCTCCCACCTTAAAAGGAAATTAATATTTTAATACATTTCCCTCAAAATTGGTGAACTAAGATTATGTGCATTTAATCTTGGGTTTAGAATGAGAAAAAAAGAAAAATATAAAAGTATCTTTCTGTTCCATGTTCTTTCACTTCAGATTTTGTTTGCCCCTTAACAAGGTTAACTTTTCTATTATCGTAATACAAAACTTACTCCTAGTATGGTATCTACTTGATACAATGCCACAATGTCTCCAAATTCCTACTCATTTAGAAGTATCCTTTGTATAAACTGGATTACAGTCTTTTCTTTTGTTGTATCTTTATTTTTTTTAATTCTTTGTCCATTTCTGTCATCTCTAATAATTTATAAAACAGCCTTAACAGACTTCATGTTTTACAGCATATAAGACTTACAAAGCTCAGCAATTCTTTTTCATCACTTTGTGTGTCCATAAGATGATTTGATAAGATTATCAAAGGGGTGAGCAACTCAACAAATACAAACACACACTTTGTTTAATCCCATTCAAAAAGACGAATGGCTATACAGCTACAACTCTTTGATCACTTTGTATCAAGGCTTTATATTGATCCAAGACTTTGCTATTACATATGCTGGAAAATTTCACTTACCCGAGTTCACCTGCTGCCCTGCTGCCTGATGTTGGACAGATGACATGAAAGGTGGTGCTGATGGGTTAGTGCCGGCTGAGCTGGAAGTGCTGTTGTACTTTGTGCTTGGTGGAAAGTTTGGTGCATTAGGATTGAGATATCTGCTTGAGGCTTGGGGTGTGTTTCTTGAGATGGAAGATTGTGGATGACCCGCAGGAGGGCCACTACTGTTGTCTCCTATGGGTACCGACACACCAACAGTGTTGCTTGACATCTTAGCACTCCCCATCATTGATGACGTTCTGTCATGGCTACTGTAGGATCCGCCACTACTACTCATGCTGTTGCCGATGCTACTCATGGCTGAACTGAGATTATGATGATTACTGCCCATCCCCAGGGAGCTGTTGCTAGTGCCATTACCACTACTGGTCGGAATATTGTTGCTGTTACTGCTACTGCCAAAGTAAGGTTTGTTGCCACTCACAAGTTGGCCCTGAGAAAAGGGATTTGAAGTTGGGCTGCTCAAAAAAGAATTGGGCTGCTGTTGACTCTGAGGAGGAGACTTAATCTGAGAATAAAAAAAAATTCACATTAAAACTCCCCAACACAGAACAGTTGAAGACATATATCTGAATGAAGTGATGGTTAACTTATGATTTGCCTCAATATTATAGTAATGCTGAGCAAAATGGGATGTTTTTACTATCACATGTAATCCATTTTAGCTTATAATATCATCCATTGGCACCATCTACTTCGTCAAAAAAGGCTTGGCACAAATCTGCCACCAGTTTAGAAAAAGCCTTTAAAAAGAAATACAAATCCGTGTTTAAGTTCGCATGTAGAAGCATAATTATCTGGTATGAATGGATGCTATTGTATGCACTGTAATAATTATTATGCTTCGATGAATTGTTAATTTTGATTGAATGCTTTTTTTATTGGAAAAGGTCCTGGAGCTGAATTTTTTAGAAGAAAGGTCCACTACAATGGAAGTATGAAACTAGAATATCACCAATGCTCCAAATAATTCCCATTTGGTCTTTTTTTTTTTTTTTTAACAAACTGAAAAGGCCATTTTTCAGATAACATTCATGTCATAAGTCTTTAATTTTGGAACATAAACAGAAAGTGAACCAAGATTAAAGGATTTCCAGGCTGTGTCAAAATAAGAGGAGAATCTTTTAAGCTCAGCCAGACTCAATTTAGCCTGAATGTAATCTCACCTGATTTCTACGAGATGACAACTGTCCATGAGCAAGCATATGTTGCTGCTGTTGCTGTTGCTGCTGACTGCTTCCAATGTTTATTTGCTGGGGCTGTTGAGGTTGTTGGGCTGGCAAAATGTTACCAAATCCAGATGGAGGTCCAGTCTTCGAGTGGCCAGAATGACCTACTGATTGATGCAAAGGCCCTCCCTCAAGGGTAGCAGGGCCAGCAGGTTGCAAGGTTAAGCCTAAATTGTGGGGTTGACCGCTAAATGACTGCAATGAAAACTGATTAGATGCCTGCTGGATGGGACCTTGAGAGGGAAGCTGTCAAAGAATAAAAGGGGGAAAAAAGGAAAATAAATATCAGTGAGCAAACTCATAAAATTGTGAACTAGTTGATTAAGAGGAATTTGACTTGCTCTTTTTTTTTTTTTATTAATCCACTAATCTTACCAACATAAGGTCATGGAATATTTTGGGGGCATGTGTGTATATGTATGTATGTATATGTATGTATGTATATATATATGTGTGTGTATATATATATATATATATATATATATATATATATATATATATATAAATAATATATAAATGAGCCATCCTCAGGTCAACCCTAAATTAGATCTCGTTTTCTTTTTCTATTATTTTACCTAAACTTGTTCTTTACCATGCAGAAAGGTTAGAATTAAGAGACAAAATAGTTTTAGATATATTTAAAAACATGTTTATGTAATGCAGAATGATCTTCCTGACTGTCGGCAAAAAGATTTAAGATTATCAACCATGTGTAGATTTAAAATGTCAGCTGCTTGCATTTTGATTCCTCACAACAAGCTAGAGTCTAGTGTATCTATAGTGCTGATTCAGATTCTAAAAAATTAATCAATGAAAGTTTTGTTTTTCCCGATCCAGTGACACAATGTTGTCATCATAACACAGGAAGGTTGTGCAGAACAATTCAGTCCACAGATTGTTGCAAATAATTATTACCCTTAAAGTCGTGCAGCTACCACTTTCTCTACACTAGGAATAAGACCAATTGAAATTAGACACAGAAAAAGATTTTGAAGCCAATAATTAAATGGTAAAGGACCTATTTGCGTCATTGTAACATTGGAAGAACAATGACAAGGCTTGTTCTTTTGTACTCATTGCCTGAAGGTTTAAAGATGCTTTGATTTATCTCGACAACAAAAAACTACATAATATAAAATAATTGTCTTTAGAATCCAGCACTTCTGACAAAAGCATCTAAAACAGATAGATTACTTTTTGAAAATCCCTTTCTGTTTTTTTCAATGAAATTAATGAGTTATGTTTCTGAAGTTAGGGATTATATTTTAAGACTGAACAAAATCATTTGCATGGACTCCTCTTTGTAATGGTAGATACTATTATTGCTTTTCACAAACATGCTACCCCTCCCACTGAAAACGTGATCCTTATGCTAAAGTTACACGGTGACTGCTACGGATGCTTCACTGATACTGAGTATAATCTAGCCCGCTTGCCAGCACACTGTGTTTATCAACTGTATGCTCACACTTATATGATCCAAGCCAGTTTAAGTGATGTCTGGGAAGATTATATATTTTCCAAACTAATGCGCTTTTGCAGTGTCAATAAAGTAAGGCGGTTTGACCTACACAAAAGGGAAAACAACAAGCTAGTTACTTTTTGACTCATGATGAGCAGTTCGAAAGACGACTGCAAAACCTCACTATTATTGGTAAGCTTTTGAACATCAAAACAAAACATATGAAGATCAACAAAATGCCTCGAACAGATATTTAAAGTTGACCTTACCCCTACTTGAATGGCTGAGCTTGGTGCCTGTGCAGGATAAAAACTAGCAGTTGGTGCTTGTTGAAAAAAGGATGAGCTTGGTTGCACAGGAGTTCTGAAAGAGATACCCGAACTGTTTAGTTCTTGAATAATTTGGGATCGATCAATAAAATCCCTGACAAAATAAAAGGATAGGCAAGCCTGCCTATCTCTAACACCCTACTGCAGCACCAAGATTAATTATCTCTTCTTGGGCGGCGCTAACTTGAAAGTTAAGTTTTCCAAATCCAGCCTCAAACAAAAAAAAAAAAGAAAAAGAAAAAGAAAAATTTCGTCAAATTTCATTGTTTAGGTTTTGTCTTTTAAAAAAGATGAAAAAGTAGCATGCTTATAAAAACAAAGAAAAGTAGGCCCACCTAGTTGGCAGCAGCTGTGAACCTATAATCTGGGAGTTCCCACCTATGTTTTGGCTGGGCTGATTGCCTCCTATGAGCTGGCTGTGAGGTTGGAAAAGCTGACCTAAGGGGGGATTTGGGTCAAAGAAGAAAAGCTGCTGGGATGGAGGTGGCCCTGGCATAGACGAACTGCCATATATTTGGCTAGGGGCTAGACTCTTTCCAAGGGGCTCTGTGGATTGAAAGAAAAAAAAAAAACTATGAAAAAATTATTTCTAATTCACGTAAAAAGTATAGATAAACAAGATTCACTTTGTCCTATGCAACCTTGTTTTTTCTTGCAACCTTGACCTCCCTGAATGTATGTTTACACGAGGAAGAGAGCATATGGTTTATCAATTTTTTTTTCACTCCTAATATCTATGAAATACACGCTCCTACTCAGTCCAACTGTTTTGCTGATTGAATTTCCCTCTTTATGTGTAATCTGACTTTGACCTAGTTTGAAGTTTTTGTGAGTGAAACTAAAGAGTGATCAGAGCAACTTGCCAGCATTAAAAGCAGACGCATGTCCAACAGGGCCAGGAGCATGCGATGGGCCTGGGGCTTTTATATTGGTAGACATAAGTGCAGAAGTTGCAGATGAAACCATTATAGTACTCTGTTGTTGAGACAGAGGAGGTGGTGCTGCAGCAGCGGCTGATGGAGGCTGTCCACCGTAGCTGTGACTTCGACCCTGCTGTTGTGGCTGCTGCTGCTGCTGAGGATAGCCTAGCTGGGAGGCAGGCACAAACTCAGGCTGTTGGGTAGGTGTTGAGGGCACAAACAAGCTTGTGTGCTGACCAAATGCTGGGCCTGGAGCCTGAGCTTGCGACAGGTTGAAACCAAAGCTGGGTTGGTTGTACTGGGGACAGACAGAGAATGGCACAGATTGCTAACAAAAATTCAATGTCTCAGCAAACCACTCTAAACAGATAACCCCTTTGCAGTCGAAATGTGTTTTAAATGAATGTTTCAAATTGCTTTGTAAAAGATAAAGAGAAGGAAATGTTGTACTCAATAAGAAGTTATATGAGATTTGGATCTTTTGTCAAGATCCTGTCATAAAAAGAATGATCTACACCAAAGGAAAGGCCTGTAGATAATTTTTTTTTCTTTTCTTTTTTTTTTTTTTTTTTTTTTGAGCTGTAGCAGCTATTAATGTTTTTGCAACTTATGATCAATATCGTATTTCTTAAAAGATTAGGTGACATATTGCACTCAACAAAGGTATTTCCATAAAAGCTAGTCAATTGCTCAAAACTGCACTTTTCTGAAATGTGTAGCTTTTGCAATATTTAAGATGAGACGTTTAACTGTTATTAAGAGTCAATAAAATTTGCCATCTATTAAAAGGATGTCACACTGAAGGAAGAAGAGTCAAATCGGTTATGTTTCTCAATATATGTCTCATTCTTAAAAGGTGCTTTTTTAACCACAATCATAACGAAACAGGATTTAAGAAGAAAATATGGCTTTGAAACTTTTCCTACTTGGGAAGTGCACCCTAAAATAACCAAGTCCCATTGAGGTAATGGGAGTAAATTAAATTGGTCAAAAACAAAAATTCACAGAAATATGAGCACACAACATGCAGCAACACAACTGATGTAAAAATAAATCGAGAATATACTATTTAGTTGAATTGCATTAGAATTTTTTCAAGCAATGTTTTCAAATAAAAAAGTGATGAACGATAAAAATTTTTTTCAAAAAGTCTGGCTCTCCCAACTATTTAAAAAATTTGCTTGTCTGCATGACTTTTTAAAATTAAAAACTGCGAAACAGAGAGCACTTTTCTTTGCATAGTCTTAATATTATTGGTGATCCACATAAACATATCAAGTTCAGCGTATATATTGATTTGTTCATTTATGTGAGAGTGATCACTTCCTTTGGGTTTTTTTGGTTTTATGTTGTTTTTTATTTTTTTTTTTTTTTTTTTCTTTTTTTTTTTGGGGGGGGGGGGGGGGAGACATCAAAATAGTCAATGAGACATAACTTTTAGCCATGTGATAAATGAGAGTCATTCTTACACTAAGTGTGGCTATCTTTTCCATGTCATTGGTAATCACTATCTATTTCAAAGCGTGCCTTTAGGCATTGTTGCTTGTGTTTAGAGAATACTGATTAAAAATCTACCAGGCAGCTACAGCGTGTGTTTAGCCGAAGCATGTGCTTAACTGGCATGTTTTTAATCGGTCACTTATGTATAAAGTCATAATAAAAATTTTTCATGTGTTAAACTTTGATAAATATAATACTTATAATTGAGGGTGTCTAAATAAACTAGATGCCATTGAAGGGGTCTAAATGAACTAGATGTCATATGACCAAATTCTTTTATACCAGATGTAAAGTTAATATTTCTGTTTAAAAAATCACTTCAGGCAACTTTGAGAATTTTGAGAATGAGTCATATGCCATGAGTTGACAGTGCATTTTTAATCACATTAAAATACAGCTCATGCCATGGAAGTGATTAGCGATTTTTACTACATATTGCTGCCAAATAATAATGAAGTCATTTTCCGTGTGATAAAACACTCACCCTTTGCTCTTGAGGCATAAATTGCGAACCAAGCTGGAATGCATGAAAGGGATGTTGGCCAGCTAATACCAAAGGAGGACTTCCAACAGTAGGGATGTGACCAGACATACCAGAGTTCAGCATTGAAATAGGTTCTTGGCTTCCAATACTCATCTGTAGTTGCTGAGGACGCACCTTTTGAAGGAAGAAGAGAACTCGATCAGACACATTTTAATCCGGTGACTCCAATTAACTTTCCATGCAAGCAAATCAAATGCCCTTATTAGAACCTCCTTAAAAGTAATCTCATTCTTATTGTTTGGATATTTATGTGAGGTGAGACGTGTTTGAATTGAAATGGACGGCTATTACAGGTCCATTACTTATATTCAAATAGGAAATTAGTATCGACTTCCCTCACTTTACGATGCGGCCTGCGCTAGGTCAAACAAACATTTTCCTATGGAAGCGCCCACAACCCATGCATTATTTGAGTTATGCACTCCTGTAGTAACCTCATTGCCTTCACATTTTTGATTCTTTATCTTTTCTTCGATAAAGTTTCCAATTGCATTTTTAACACAAAAGAATTTTTTTTATTACAAAAAATTTAGAACATTGGAACAGAAAATCAGTCCTGAATCACAGAAATGGATTAGATCCATATTCAGAGGTCTAGATTTGGTCTAGTGAAACTATAGTTTCAAATAGACTTTGTTTGATCGTTTTTATGAAGACGGATCTGGAGAAGTTTCTTGATACCGTTAGTTTTCATGTTTGCTGCAACTATTATGGCTTCAACAAAATTTTTTAAGAAATATAAAATTGTACTCTTTTTCTGTAAAACATTAAAAAAAAATTATGATAACTGAACAAAAAAATTGTTGCTACTAAAAAGATAAAGATAAATTTAATGTACCCAAAGTTTCAGCATAATTGCTTGCTAACTTTTTTTTAAAAAAAAAAAAGAAAGAAAAAACTCTGTCTGGAGGAAATAGCAAGAGCAAAAATGTTAAGGCCCAAGAGAATTAATCTGTTCATTTCGTTGAAAAAAAAAATGGAGAAAATTATTTGTAGTTGCACAAAAGTGAGTGAGCATGCTATGTCAAACCGGTTAACATATTTCACTGACTTTGCAAACATTAGTTGGTTCCATAATGACATTGTTGCCACTCTTGTCGTCAGATCCAACAACAATGCTCCCTGCAGCGCCAATAGTTGGAGCCATATCCATGTCCCCAAGCATTGCAGACTCTGCAGGATGTGGCGAGTGGGAGTGAGTATGGACATTCAACCTTTGAACCACTGGAGATGAAGCAGAGGTAGCAGAGGTATCCACAGCCCCAGTATTTGGGTCAGCAGATACAACCATATCCTCTCCTAGATGAAGGTGGTGTGGTTGCTGCTGAGAATTTGGTTCATCTCCACCAATGCTAGACGATGAAGCGACTGCCACTTCATGGCCAAAGAAGACAGCACCTGAGTTGCTAGATGCTGTTCCTGCATTAGCATTGTTAGTGTTGGCATTGTTGCTGTTACTGCTACTATTAGGAGATGGTTTCCCAGAGACCAACCTGGAATAAAAAAGAGGATTAAAGAAAAATTGTCTGACATACACATGGCCTGAGGATCTCAAATTGAAAAAAAAAATAGTTTCCAAGATGGTATCGCAATGTTTGAGGCTAAAATTTATTATAAAAAAAAAAATTAAAAAAGCAATTTCCTATCATTGTTTTATCTACAATAAACAGTGTCCATGAAATCTGAAATAAGATCAGAATAGAACATATCAAAGAGCATCATTACATATATTAAATTCCATTTTTCCATCTACTCAATATACAAGTATAAATGAGGTGAAAAAAAGATTATCAAAAAATTTGGATTTTATAAAACCTGCATTATCAAGAAGTAAGAAAGAACAGTTTATTCATAGAACAATTTTAAACATTTCTTTACAGTACCCTTCGTTTTTTGTTTGCCTTAACTTTTCGCAAGCCTACTGTCTTTTGTGGGCTTGTTTCTTTTACATGATGCCATAATCTTTATCCCACTTCTAACATAAGAAGGCTCAATCTTTTAGATCTAAAGGAATTTAAAACAGTATGCTTACGATGCAGGTAGGGGATCCCAACAGATTTTAACAGATGCTATCTTAGAGCTTAGATCTTCTGTTGCTGGAGAAGTAGGTGAGACTATAGCTTGTGGGCTGACTGAAGGTGCAGACAAATTCATTGTATCTGAGTGAGTTGAAGCCTCGACCTTCTCTGAGCTGCTAGGCTGTTCCTGCATGGAGCTAGCTAAGCTCTCATCGTAATGGAAGTCCAACTGTAGATTTGTGTCATCGCTCTAGATAAAATATAACCATTCCACTTAATGTATTGTCAGTCACTACCAATGCATTGATTAGATTAACTACAGATAACTATCCTGAAACGCTGATATATATATAACAATATATTCAGAGGAAAAAAAATTGTGTTTAAGATATCATGATCAGAACATACAGCAATCTAATGGCTTCTGAACCATTAAGTCTTTCTTGAAGCGGGAAATTCGTTCCAAATAACAATGAAAAAAGGCAATGCTTATTTTGTTTCCAGGCATGATTTTAAATATTAAGGAAAGTGATATTAGCTGCAACTAGGAAACCATTCTTTCCTTAAGGTACTCTCTTTTTTTTTAAATTACAGACATATAAATACCTTTCCAAAAATAGAATCTTTGAAGCTTGGAGGCATCTGAATTGGTTCAGGTTTGGAGTTGGACATGCCTGCTGCTGCAGACACCAATTCCATTTTCTTCAATGTTTCAGCAGTGCCTTCAGCTTTTGCTATAACTTTCTCATTTTTGTTGACCTGAAAGAATTTTAAATGGAGAACACAATGTTACTTTGATATGCATTAAACGCATTTCTACCTTAGAAATTGTGAAGAAAAAAAAAAAGATTTTACATAAATCAATTAAGAACAAGCACAAACATAATCATGACTTATGGCTTAAACTGGTGAGATATTTTCGCACTAAAACTATGATGAACTCAAGACATACATGTTGGAGGGATAACTGGTATCTCCCAATAAAAAACAAAAAACAAATTATATCAATTTGAATTGTACTGGAATGAATTAAAACTTTGAATTAAGAGGATTTTGTAAAATTTGGTTTACAAAAAAGTGCATAACTGAACCTACGACTCATTAAATGAGGATGTTCGATGCCTGCAACGAGCAACTCTCCCTTTCCCCTGTTCCATGTTGCTACTGTACCAGCCTATGTACCAGTATCAGTGTTAATACATGTACTGGCACTTATTTCTCAGTGTGTTAGGTCCCTCCTGGTACCTACTCCTTGGGCAGTGATAAGCATTGTTTGCAGCTTCAGACACATACATGTAGTGCTTTTTAAGTGCCTTATGGGGTGTTATCGACTTCGAATTAAGAGAATTGAACCAGAAACACTTCGAAATATGAGTCTGATTCTAACAAAGCCAAAGGAAAAAAAAATAACCTGTTCTCTTGCATAACTTGGTTTATGATACATCCGAATAATCAGAATACAATTTTTGAGGTTTTCACTGTAATTACATGCATAACCCTTTATCTGCCCCTTTCTTCGCATGTGTCTTTTTGCAGCCTTATTTATTTTGCTAATAACTATAAAAGTGATTTTTTTTTTCCTGCGGATAGGTGAGTAAACAAGTCCGAAACAATTGTCCCAATTTTACTTACATAGAGCAAATAAATTCTTGATTGATTTAAGGATTTTCCCTTCACTGTATATGTGTTACCCCATCACATTGATTTTGAGGTATTACAAGGAGGAACTCACCTTTTGAGGACGTTGAGGTTTTGGTGCAGATGTCCCTTGCTTAGATTCATAGCTGCCATCTTTTTTCTGAAAGAAGAAAATCGACCATGTATTTTTCATTGCCTTTACTACTATGACCAAACATACATACACTGTGAAACTCTTAATAAAGTTATTTTAAAATGATATCTAATAAGTTTGATCTTCTGCTTTAAAATAGGTCAGTTTCACGCAGACCTTTTTATACCTGCAGATATTATGTATCAGTTTACAGATATCAAAATAGAAAAAAGAAAATTTCAAAATCGATATCTCAAAATAAAAACAAAAAGTAAAAAGTCAAGACTGAGTGGTTAATTACTTCACTAACATTCATAACACCAAATACTAAGCTTGCCAGAATTTTCTTCATTTGAATTCATTTGCAAAATTATGTCTACTTTGTCAAAATAATAGTTCAAAGATAAAGATGTTACTCAATCAGTGAAGATCAAATGTTCTGGAATAGAGATTCCAAAAGCACTGTTCATAGAACTAATGCATGTAAAGTGTAAGAGCCACTATGTATGACAAGCTTGAAATGCTTTTGATAAAGTTTTTACCACGAAGCATCTCTGCTTGGCTTTTTTTCAGCCTCCACCTCAATATTTCAAGAACATAAAACAGCTAATAGTTGATGCTAGAGATAAAAAAAAAAATACCGTTGAGAGCTGACAGATTCAAAACTATTATGAAACACCACTTTTTATTTCAACAACAGAGGACCACTTACAACTGATCCTAAGAATCGAAAAAGGAACTGAAGTATTCAAAACTATTATGAAACATATTCATGCCTACAGGTACACATTATTTTCAATATAGATAAGTGAGATTCAGCACTTCTGTAATATTGATCAACTGTCCACAATTATTTGATTGATAGTAATTTTTCCAAAAATGCTTTTAAGTTTTCTGAATACTAATTTGAAAAGTTGGTCTTTATTTCCTATTCCACACTGCTCAGCTGCACTTTAATTTGTATGCCACTTGAGAACGATGTTCTTCATGCCTGTGATAGTTTTCCAATGATAGGAATGCAGTTTGCAAGACAGGGAAGTGAAAGCTGAGAGGTAAAAAAGATCATAATGTGAATCATCTTGAAACCAAAATAAAGCATTAGCAAACTCATTTCCTATTTTTTTTCCTTAATCTTCTCCACGATTTAGTTCATTTTAAGAAATTGTAAACAGTCATTTATTTACTTGTTTTTTTGTTTTTTTTTAGGACAAAAAAGAGCCTCCATATCTATATTTATAACCCAATCCCTACTAACCCGATCGGATGCGACTCATTTTTTCCTTTATATTCCACACTAATGCAAGTGTTTGCGACCGGCCGTAGATCTATGTCTAGAGTCCTAATGCGACTGAATGCGAGCGCCGAGTATTGACTTTTTTGTTTACTGGCCCGTTGCCACGGAAGTGACCCCCACAATTTTAGACTCTTTCTGGTTTCAAAGCATACCTTGGTACCTTGATAAATGCCACCATGTCTACTACGATAATTTTTTTTCCTCGGTCAAGCTCGTGGAGGACCTCCTTGCTAGTGATACATATTTTTGCTGCACAATCAGGCCTAACCGTAAAGGTTAGCCCCATTCCAAAATGTAAGCAAAGGAAAGAACATGCCATTTTCATGCAGCGCGATCTTGTGGCAGTCCAGTGGACGGAGAAGCGACAAGTGAATGTCATATCAACGCAGTCTGACCCTCTCATGACAACAGTCCAGTGCCGCGCAAAGGGTGGTGTGATTGACCACAACATCCCTGCCCCTATTCTGTCCTACAACAGTGGAATGTTTGGGGTGGACCTGAGTGACCAATACAGGTCCTACAACAACAATGGTCGCCCTGGGACCAAATGGTGGAGGTACTGTGTGTGCTACCTTGTGCAGGTCTCCATCATCAATGCCTTTCGACTGATGAGATGGTCCAATCCTTTTGCGAAACGCTCGCATCCTGCTGGGAACCACTTTTGTTTCAGATCAGCTCTGGTGGACCAACTGCTTGCCGCTACTAATCGCTACTCGCTCTGCCCTTATTCAAGCCCCCGCAGCAGCAGCAGCAGCCAACAACCCTGCTACTGCAGGCCGTGCCAAGCCTTTCAGCCCCAATCACCAGAGCAGCAAAATGGCTGTTACCAGCGCGCCATGGATGGCAACAAAATGCCCAGTGGTCGTACCAGACAGACAACTCACGGTTGTCATCTTTGCGGTGTCCATTTACATCCAGGACAGTGCTATGCCAAATTCCATGAGCAGCTGAAGTAGGGAGAAAATCAGTGACACTTTTTTCCACTATCAATATCATCATGAATATCATCATCATCATTGTTGTTGCCACCATAATCAGCAGCATCAACATCAATATTTCAACATTGAAAAATACCATATGGCACCTTCCTTATTTTTGTTACGAGGAAAAACAAGAATACACATGACAATTGAGACTTTTCAGTTCAAGTTATTGTTTTATTTATGCATCTGCCTGTCTCTATATAATCATTCAATGTCTCAACATTGTTATGTGAGTGAGTAGTGTAATAAACAAAGGTTTTATTTTTTTTTTAAAAATAAAGTCATACACAAATATAATAAAACTTATATTTTGTAATTTTAGTGTCAGAGTGATTTCCCTTGGCTTAGGATCAGGGCCCCATACAAGGCTAGTAGCAGTTAGGGAGGAAGCTGGGGTTTGGTGAGCTCAGACTAGTAGGGAAAGAGTTAAAAAAGAGACAAGTTATTTTTCACATTCTTAGAAACCATGGAAATAGACAAAAGTAAAACCAAAAAGAATGCCCACAATAATAAATGAAAAGTGGAAAACTAAATTTCAACTACAATTTAGTGATAACAAATCATGCAGGAATGATAGAAGTCGACCCAAAGCAGAACAAATGCAAAGGACCAGGAGACAAAATAAAAGCAAAGATGTGCAGCCCCAGTACCTTCAAGGAAGCAGTGGTAGAAGGATCTGCACTTGGAGAGTGAGTGATGTTGGTTGAGATGATAAGCTTGTTGTCACTATCGCCACTTGGTGAGCTCCGTGTGGATGAAGACGGTGAATTTGGCTGGTCACTTACATCAATGCCACTGTCATGCTGGTCACCTCCCTTGTCAAGCTTTATGTCTGCAGGTACGACAGCAGCCTGCCGGGATGGTGCACTGGGTTGCTGACTATTATTTGATGCTGCATGGGCAAAGTTGATGGGTTTAGACCAAGCACTTATAGCTGGCACTGGGGCTGGTGTCAGGGACAAAGAAGCCATCATCGAGGCTGCACTTGTTTTGTTTGTTACAATCAAAGAGTGGCTGAGATCTGAACAATAGAAATCAACTGTTAATGTTAACAGATAGCTTGAGTAGTGTCAATTAACCTTTGATAAATTTAAACATAAATTAACCATGAGACCAAATAAAAAATCTCAACATTAATTTTTGTGATAACCTCAATCATGAACCAACAATCTTATCTTCATAAAAAATTCAGATATAACTTTAACTTTTAAATCTTTCCACTCCTAGGCAGGTTTTTACCCTAAAGGAAAAGGAAAGGGGAGAACAAAATTTTGATTGTTGAATTTTTTTTTCAAAATTTACATTTTCCTAAGTGTATTTGAATTTTAACATTCCAGTTTTTATGGCTTGCAAAATAATGACTAGTTTACTCTCTTACTGCAAGCTGTCAGAAAATTTTCAAGGTAATGCAGTTAATGTACCTGTTGTTTCATCCACAGAAGTGCTACTAGAAGCAGAAACCAAAGCAGTAGTGAAGCTGCCTGAGCCAGCAACAGTTGGAGGATTGGTGTTGCTAGAATTTTCTAGCCCTGCCAGAAGAGAAGGAATATGGCTTGCTAGCTCATTGTCCCATTGCTCTATCTTAGGCATTGAGCCATTGCCACCACTAGCGCCACTGCTTGCCTTAGTGAGCTCTTCTTTCTCCCGCTGTTCTCTCTGCTTTGCAAGACGAGGAGGAAGTTTGCTACTTCCTTTCAGGCTAGATCGGCCTAATTTAGGGCTCAGACCCTTCGGTCTTGCAACAACCTAAAAAAAAAAAATAAATAAAAAAAAAAAAAACTTTAAATACCTGCAAGGAATAAAAAGTTGAAAACGAGAAAAATGATAATTGATGCATCATGACATTAAAAAGAAAAATTAAGGGGGGAAAATGCTATCTACAGTGTTATATGTATAAAATGAAAAGAACGCATCAAACAATAAAACTATTAAAGTTGTTTATTTGAAAATTTTAAGAGATTTAAAGATGCTTATGTCCCTGCTCATTTGGCTTCATCAATTTAGAGATCAATTCTCCATCTGCTATTAAGTACCTTATCCATTTGATCTTGTTGAGGGTTTTTTTTTTATTATTTTATTTTGTTTTGTTTTGTTTTTGTTTTTGTTTTTTTTTTTGAAAAAGTCCTTTACAAGATTTTTTATGGAATCAAGATGCAAACCTTATTGAGGTGTTCTCTCTTTTTCTGAGCCTCTTTTTCTGTTTTCTTTTGCTCAGCTTCAAGTTTTTGCTTGATTTTGAGAGACCTTTTTGATGTCACCTCTTGAAAGCCATCATTACTTTCAAAAAGAAAATTTGGATCATCAGTGGTCACTTCCTGCAAATCATCGACTACTACAACACCTGCAAGAAAAAAAATAATCTTACAATTAATATGACAATTAATTTGCCTTGAATTCCTGCATTTTGAATCTTAACTATAACAGTGCTGGCTTGTGCTACACGAGAAATTGGTTTAAAAAAAAAAAAACCCTAAAATTCAGTTTGCTTTTTTACCACTCTGCTTTCAAACTTTTTCAAAGTATCATTAACTTTCTTGTACTCATTTTTATCTTCGCAGTTAGATCTAAAGGACAAAAAAATTTGGTATTTGTCAAACTTTTTGCGAGTTTAATTGAAAAGTGAAAACCACTACCTTTAATGTAGAGGATATGTCAGTGTTAAGCATTTAAAAAAAACCAGTAACATCTCATGCGATATTTATTTAAAGTCACCATTTGAATATACAAGAAATTTTACTTTTACATTACATAATTTCACAATGTAGCACAGGGCGTACCAAAATCGGCTCTCAGCGATACTTTAGGCCTTCTTGCCTGCATATCTCCTTACCAAGGGCCGTCTTCAGTGAATCAATCACTGTCAGATACGCTCTGCTAACGATGCTATGCAGTGTGACCGGATGCGCCCGATATTTTGCGCACTACACTTTGATGCGTAATAAAGTTTGCCTTTATTTAACATCCTCCAGTCAAATTTTTTTACGCCCAACATCAGTTTCCTTCTGTCTGTGGATCTATCAACTCTACCTTGTGATTTTTGTGAAATTCCCGTGTTTTTATCTCTAAAAGGTTTTGTTTTAGAGCTTCCTTTTGCTCACTTAGTTTGTTAATGAAGTTTTAAAAATTTACCTCTATTGTGTCCACTTAATTAGCTAATTAGAGATAAACGGCTTCATAGAAGTCTTTTTTTTTTTCAAGGGCTTTCAAATATTATTTTTCTTTCTGATTTAACAAGTTTCATATCCTCAGCATTCATAAATAATTTTTAAATTAATTTTTTTAACACCATTATAGAAAATACTAAAAATCATCTCTATCAATATACCTCTATTGTGCCAACTTAATTAGACAATTAAAGACAAACGGCAGTATACAAATCATTTTTTTTTTAATTCGACAGTTTTCAGATATCATTTCTCTTTCTGATTTAACAAGTTTCATATCTTTGGCAATCATAAATGATTTTTAAATTATTTTTTGAACACTAATATGGAATATACTAAACATCATCTCTATGAATAAAGTTCTATTGTGTCAACTTAATTAGGCAATTACAGATAAACGGCCCCGTAAAAACCATTTCTTTTTCTTTAAAAATGTTCAAATATTATTCCTCTTTCTGGTTTAACAGGTTTCATATCCTCAGCAATCATCTACATTTTTTAAATTAATTATTTTTAAACACCATTATGGAACATACTAGAGATCTTCATTATCAATATGTAAGCGAAATGTGCCGAACCTGTGGACAGTTGAATTTAACAAAGAAGGACAAAAACAATACAAAAACCTTTCTCCAGTGTTGATCTGAGTGATGACATTTTTTTGGTGTTCGGCATTGATGTATCCAAAGACAATGACTGTTTTTCGAAGTATGTTTGCCATAAATGTAAAGCAAGCATATCAACTTGGAAAAAACGTGGAAGTGTGACAACTATAAAAGCAGCTAGGACTGTGGCACAGACAACTAATGCTATATGGTGTGACTTTGACGAAAACAAATCTTTAATGAACTGTTCTTTGTGCTATCATCGTCTCATTAGCCTAGCTAAAGGCAATATGAAAGCAGGCATGAGTCCTCAAACTCAGAGAGAGAAATCACTGAAAACAATTCAGACACTAGCCACTATTTACAGATTGAAAACGCAACACTAGATACACCACTTGCACTTCCAGACACAATTGAAACAATCACAGATAGCCACATAGATCACGAAGTAAGCGTAGCACTCGTAGATAACAGCAGGCCCAGTAATAGCATAGAGACAGATAGAGAAATTTCTGACCAATTATATCAACATGAAAATACAGACCACCTGGACACTCCTCCCACTAGGGACAATTCAGAAAACAAACACACAACATTTAATGCACCACTAGCAGACACACACAGACAGCAGAAGTAACAATCGAACAAGGTACAAACATAGAAAATGCAGAAATAATTAACACAGAATCACAATTTATCAGGGCAGTAGACGACGTAGATATGACTTCTAGCGAGACACAAGCACTTCCCATCCCGATTACTCCCATAGCTTCATCAACACCCATCAAACCCTCTGGCTTAGGCAAAATAGATAGTTGAACATCCCCAATGATAAAATCATTCTCAACATTTAGTCATTCTCTTAGTTTGTCAGTAGATCACCCTCTTTGAAAGGAAGAGGAAACTTTAAACACATCTTGTTAGAAGACAGTTACATACAGACTCACACAAAAAGACAATAAAATGCAAGACCAGAGGGCAACCCATAGTACTACAAAAAGTTGTTGCACCAAGAAAGGCCACAGACTTAGCAAGGACAGCAACTAAAAGAAAACGAGTAAAATTAGAAGATGTTAGGTTAACAGTAGCAGGAACATCCGAGGACTCAGAAGACACGCAAGTAGCATTAGAGCTTAGATTTCCATCAGGTCGTAGAATTGATATTTGTAAGAAGGCAGGGTTGAAGCAGAAGTTAAAACTTAGCGGAGAACAAACTTTAACTATGAAAGAAGAGCTAGGAATGAGTTGGAGACAGGGAGGAAAACATACAAGACTATTGAAGGGTCTAGGGGTTCAGCTTCAGAGTGAGCATTGCCTGCTAGGATTATCTAAGGAACTAGTATCTGATTTCGTTAGGGTAGAGAAAAAAAAACCTTTTTAGATGAAGAGGGCAACGAGTTTCAGGAGACATATGGTAGAATAAAAGGATTAAACAAATTGATAGATAGACTTAGATTTATACGATGCGAAAAATGTGCTCACCTGGCACAGTAATAGCATACCAGATAGTGAGATTTGGGTTAAGATTGGGGCAGATCGTGGTAGAAATTCACTAAAATTCACTCCAAATTGCAAACACACAAAAGCCAAACTCACAGAAAAACACAATAGTAATCGCATTGGCATCGGTTAGAGATTCTTATGAGAATATTGCTAGGTTTTTAGAGGGTGGGTTTGGGGATGAGCTTGCTGCTCTTCACTCTCATATGTGGAAAGAGAAAACAATACAAATTTTTTCTAAATGGGGACTATGACTTTCTTTGTGAAGTCTTCAGTTTCTCAGGACCTCAAGGCACCTTCCCTTGTTTGTAGTGCTTGATGCCACCGCGTTCCATATATAGCAAAGACAAAGTTCATTACAGCACAAGAACATTAAACACAAGTTTTCTGACCATGCTGCTTACCAGACACAGAGCGGAGAAAAAACACAAGTTGCTGGATATAACAATTGCAAGCATCCACCTCTAATTAAGGTAGAGCTAAACAAAGTAGAACCCTCATATCTTCACATTTTGCTAGGCTTAGTTTTAAAACATCACTAACACCTAAAGGAAGCCGCTCACGCTATTGACGTGAAAATCACAAAACAAGAAGACAAGAACCTGTGAGTTAGGGAAGACTGTCAAAACATACGGGGCGAAGTCGCAGCAAGCGCAGATACTGATAGAAAAACTTCAGACAGAGCAAGGCTGTTTTGTTTTTAGCAAGAGAGGTGGGGACATGGATACATTGGGAAGAAGTAGAAAATACAGAAAATGCTTTATCACAAATAGAAGGGGCAGAATTAACATTTAGATCAGGGCCAGTAGCTTCATCCTTAGACCCAATACTCACAAAACACAGAATTACACCTCAAGCATACCACAGTAGGTCATTTGTAGGTAACCATTGTCACAAATACATGAAACCACATGTCTATGAAGAGCTCACAACTACAATCACCTCTAGGACCCAAGCCTGCGCATACGACCCCTTCTTAGTCGACGAAGCATTCACACTAAAACTTAAAGTTTGATCAATTAAATTACGCATATGCTCAAGTTTATAAACACATTTCCCATACAAATTTAGTCATGGACCAATCAGTCACAGATATTCAGGCACTCATTGAGAATTACATGACCACATACAGGAGGCAATTTCCAAATAAAACAATTCCCAAACAGCACATATTGGAATACCATTGCACTCCACATATTTTGCAAAATAGATTAGGACTGGGCCTGCTTGGAGAAAAAGGAACAGAGGCTTCACCTCAAACAATAGCACATCTAGAAAAATTTAGAGCCTCAGACATTTTAAACAGTGAGAGTAAAATGGAATATATTTTGTCGTCACACCTTCTAAATATTCTCTCTAGGTTGACTGTCGATAGCACATAACCTTATGAAGTCACATCAGCATACGCATCTGGTCATGTAAATAATTATTTATTATCACTGTAAAATTACTTAGTGAAATGCCAGTTCAAGCATCTAGTCATGTAACTTATTATTTATTATCACTGTAAATTTACTTAGTGTAACGCCAGTTCAAGCATCTAGTCGTGTAACTTATTATTTATTATCACTGTAAAATTACTTAGTGTCACACCTTCCACGTATCTAGTCTTGTAAATTATTATTTATTACTATTGTCAAATTATTTAGTGTCACACCAGTCCACACAACACATCTAGTCATGTAGATTAAAATTCATCATCTCTGTAAAATTACATTATAAATGCCTTCTGATGTCATCTTTTTAAAACTGTGTCATTGTTCGCCATTGTTCCTTGTTTTGATATTCTAGCTCGATGGAGTAACATACGCTGTTGTAATAATTAAAAAAAAAATTGTTTGGTCCAAGCTCACAGATCCACTTTTTATGCTGAGGATACGATTTTTGCATGAGTGTTTAGAAAAATGTTTTGCCTTACTGGCTATAAAAAAAAAATTAAAGTTCTGTGGAGCCGATTGTCCGCTAGCCGTCAATTAATCATGTTAATTAACTCAGTAATCACGTAATTTTTAAAAACTTTTTAAATGATTGATAGAAAGGCTTCTATCAAAGCAATTTTTATGAATTTTTTTTTTAAAATCAAAATATCTTTTACCATTGTTTTAATGAGTGAATGATCAAGTTAAGAGATAAATGAAGCTAGCAGATCGTATTAAAATGAACCACTATAACAAAAGATTGATGCATGCCAGCAGTGCGGCCGACCTAAACCGCGCATCGGGTGGATGACCCCGACCCCATAACCTACTTATGGTTATGCCAGCGCAGCCCAACTAAAGTATCACTAAAGTGACCCCGTGAGAAATGCCAATCCAAAATTTCAAAGCTGTAACATTTACCTACTAATGATTGGAAGTTATAAAGCTTGCTCTCAAAAGAAGAAAACTTTTTAAATTTTGAGAATCGGTCCAGAAAAAAAAAGTTATGAAGATTTAAGTAAGCCAAAAATGTGTATAGGTGTAAAGAGGAATAAATGGTCCAAAAAATGGACCTTTTTGTTGCTTTGATTTTTTTGTTGTGAAGGAAGTTAAAACCTCCTAATTTCTTTATTTAGCAATATATTTCCATGAAATTTGACATTTAAGTGTATTTTTTTATATAGAATCATAATTTGTCAGAGATAATTTTGACAGTTTTGTTTTTAAATAAATAGCATAAATTACCCACTAAACCAAACTCGCGTTCCTTTATTTAGAATGTAAAACCTCCCTGATTCACATATTTACCAATATCTTTCAATAAAATTTTGCAGGCAAAGTATAATACATGTATCATTTAGTTTCTTACTTCGTTAAAAGAAATAAAGCATTAATGTATTAGTTAATTTATGCATAAATTAGCATAAATTACAGTTTTATCATTTCTTTATGTAATTTCAGGAGTTACCACCTCCAAAATGTTCTTATCATAAGTTCAACCAAGGTGGTTAAATTGTATTTTTGTTTTGTTTCTTAATTTGTTAAAATCAGCATGGTAAGTTGATACATAAATTATCTTCCATTCTACACTTGCTATGTAAAAATAAGTACCATAATTTGCGACCTAAACCCCTGCAGATAACGTTAGTCTAGAGCCATCCTTGCACATCTGAATCCATTATTAGTGGAATCAGGGCATCCATATTTTTCAACAAGAGCTTCTTTATCCAATTGAGCATGTTCAAAAAGAAAAAAAAAAAAGAAAGAAAAAAAGGAGAAAATTCATAGAAGCTCGTTTCAGATACTGATAGATAATACGAGGGCATATTGATAAGTTTTGCCTCCAAGTCCATAACTTTGGAAATAATGAAGACAAACAAATGATACTTACACCAAATGAAAGGTCATTTTATTTAGCACCCGATGACATATCATTTTTCAACATAATCACCGTCCCGTTCGATACAGAGCCGCCACCGACGGACGACCTGTTGGATGCCGTCAGCGAAGAAGTCAGCAGTCTTGTCTCTGCACCAAGAAAGACCAGCATTCTTCACATCTTCGTCTGTCTCGTAACGGTTGCCCTTGAGGTAATCCTTGAGTTTTGGAAAAAGGAAGAAATCGCTCGGAGCAAGATCTGGGCTATAAGGCGGGTGCGGTAATGTCCGGAGGCCTAAACGATCTAAAGCCGTGCGAGTTTCCAAACTTGTGTGAGGGCGAGCGTTGTCGTGATGGATGATGGAAACTTTCTCACTCCTTACCCGTCGCAACCTCGCTTTCAGTTTCTCCAGTGTGTTCACATATTTCGTAGAATTCACGGTGTTGCCTTGTTCCAAAAATTCTGTGTGAACCACACCCTCACTGTCCCAAAAGATCGTGAGAAGCACCATCATCCATCACGACAACGCTCGCCCTCACACAAGTTTGGAAACTCGCACGGCTTTAGATCGTTTAGGCCTCCGGACATTACCGCACCCGCCTTATAGCCCAGATCTTGCTCCGAGCGATTTCTTCCTTTTTCCAAAACTCAAGGATTACCTCAAGGGCAACCGTTACGAGACAGACGAAGATGTGAAGAATGCTGGTCTTTCTTGGTGCAGAGACAAGACTGCTGACTTCTTCGCTGACGGCATCCAACAGGTCGTCCATCGGTGGCGGCTCTGTATCGAACGGGACGGTGATTATGTTGAAAAATGATATGTCATCTGGTGCTAAATAAAATGACCTTTCATTTGGTGTAAGTATCATTTGTTTGTCTTCATTATTTCCAAAGTTATGGACTTGGAGGCAAAACTTATCAATATGCCCTCGTACAATGTTTATTGAGCGTTTCTTATCCTTCAACTCCCTACGTTCGTGGGACTTGGTACATGTACCTAATTAGAATAGTAATAATAGCGCGACTGCTCATGGAATCACTCCAGCCTCAATGAGTTAGTTATTTGAGTTACAATACTGTATTTGGTTACTGAATTTGGTTATTTAGTATTTGGTTACTTAATACAGAACACTCATTTAACAGGATTTATCAGATCAGATTCAATGCCCAACCTCCCCACCAAGAGCTAGATCTAGATCTAGATCTCACACGAATAGTTAGAAACCACCAATTAAATATAAGCTAACTTTGTAGATAAGATGTTATCTTCATACGAAAAGCATACTTAAGAAACAAAAACTCTTTATAGATGTACAGGCAACTGCAAATGTACCACTATTTTTTTTATTAAAAGAAAGCAAACTATTCGTTTTAAAAGCGGAGAACAGTTCCCATATTATAGATGCGCTAATGGATTATTTTTTACTGAATATTATAGGGGGTATAAGTTAAGTCAACATCCTACTCCAAGCGCTTTGAGTAAAAATTGTTTGAAAGAAAGTCATGTTTGTAAAGTGCTACAATTTTATTAAAAATAGAATGAATTTTTAATGTTTTAATAGCATTTTTATGTTTCAAAATCTGATAGCTATCTATTTTATTTACGTAGATCTACCCTAAGCACCCCTTTGCAAGTCATTATTAGAATACTGACAATCCAATAAGATAAACTCGCCTAACCCAGTTCACATGCTCTCGACCAATGAGAGAAGCGCTCTTAGCCATGTGACGTCACAAACCAAACATCAGTTTGTGAGCTACACCAAAGGCTTAGCAGGCCAGCTCGTCTTGAATGTCAAGTGTCATTATTTTGAGAGGGTGGGTGTCTTTCAAAGACGAATACGAGCAAATACGCGGACAAAAAGTAATGTAAGTAAGTAAAAATGGCACAAGAAATGTTAAAAAATTATCTGTCCAAAAACGAAATGAGTAGTCCCAGTAGTTTTCGAGAGCAGCAAACAAAAGAAAAAACTTGTTTAGAAACAACACTTCCAGACGGCCAATCAATACCGTTTTACCGCAGAAATATAGAAGAATATCTTTTCTGATTGTACACCAAATTTCATCGCGATAAGTTATAAAATGACGCTGTAGTTATAAAACAGCAACCGTTGCTTAATCGGGGTCCATTTTTTTTGCCTAGGTCTACGGGTTGCGGCGAACTGAATTTTAGCTAGAGTTGTCTAGCCTGCGGACGTCAAATTGGCATTGCTACAATGTTATAAAAAAGAATTTTAAAAAGAAATTCTTAGTTATTTTTTCATCTCTAAATTTCATTACTACTTGGCAACATTTATTTGATTGAAACATATTAATACTTGAATGTACTCTACTGTATTTATTGGAATATTAAATTTGTGTAGCCACGGGGGGGGGGGGGGAAGAGAGAGAGAGAGAGAGAGAGAGAGAGAGAAAAGAATAAAATATCTGAGCCCATAATAATAATTTCATCTCAAAGTGACATAAATCCACAGCAAATGTAACACTGTGACAGAACTCTCTCTTTCACATAAATCCCTCACACTGAAAATGGGCCCAATTGTTCCTTACATCATACACAAAACTAGTGCAATTAAGCTTTAAACTAGAAATTGAAGCATTAATAGATGACCACTTTTCAGCTCAAGAAAAAAAATGTTCCCACTCATATTAATTCCAAAGCAGCACCCCCTAGAGAATATTGCATTGCACCCACACACACACACACACAAATAGTGCAAAGGACTAGGCCTGTTGGAAGAGCAGGGCACAGAAAACAGACGCGGATGATTTCATCCATAGAAAAGCATAGAGCACACCCCCAGATAATTTTTTAAAATAAATCATGTTTTATCAATATATCTACATAAGTTGCACCTGCTCACAGAAAATAAAATGTTCTCTATTTATTATACCACCACTGGGATACACACAAACACACATATAAATATTGTAATCTTTTTTAACTGTGACGCTTATAAATATACCTGATTCTCAACTATAAGATAACAATAAACCAGTTATTGAGAAAACTTAAACCCAAAAAGAGAAATCCCATGCGCAAAATCGAGATATTCAATTATAAGTATTATTATTATAGCTCTTCTTTTGTTAAAAAATTGCTTTCATTTGTTAGACGTATCACCTAGTATCCATTAGGATAATTCAGCAAGCTTATTTAAAAAAAGGAATTCAACTACGGAGGTCATTTGAAAAAAAAAAAAGGAGAAAAAAAAAATTGAGTAATCCTTTTTCACATTAAAAGGATCAGAGGGGCAAAACTGAAAGACAATTCTGGAAGATATAATTTGAACTAAATAGACATGTTTTGTTGTGTCATAGGTACATTTAATTAGGCTTTACAGTGCAGAGCAAGGCTAACTACCTTTCTTGTTATCCTTTTCTTATACAGTTTAAAATATACAGGGAACAAATTCAAGCATTTGGATAAAAACTCACCGGCAATGTTGTTGATGTCTATGTTAGCTAAGGCATCCTTTTTTTCCTTGTCACTTTTGACTTTGGGGAGGTCAACTGCATCAGGTTTTTTGCTTATTTGTTTCCTATGAAAGGGAAAATGGTTGGTGTGAAACAATAGTCTAATATGCATATGCTTTTAATAATGGAAAAGTATTTGAAAGAAATGAATAGGATTAACATTTTCTACATGTTTTGCAGAATCAAGTGCCAAAGAGGCTTTTTTTAAAGCAATTTTCTATCTTTGAGCGTAAAAACAAGGCAGATATTTATCAACAGTCACACCTTTTCATCAGACCTGTATTGTTTTGAATAAATATTTGATGGTTATGAAATAGAACAATTTCTTGACATTATGAAATCAAAATACAAAAAAATTCACTCACTTAGCGTTATTGATCGCATTGTTGATGGCATTTGGATCATTAGGCACAATGCTATCCACTCTAAAAACCACATTTTCCTTGTGGTTAGTGGTGGTCACCGCAGCTGCTTTGGGTTTTTGGGTTGTCCCATTTGCCGCCGACTGCTTCGGCGGCGCTGCCCCGTTTTTTTGGTTCTGTCTGTTATCTTTGCTTGGGGGGTTGCGGCGCTCAACACTGTTGCGAGAGTCCTGGGTGTTCAGACGCCGGTTGTTCTGCCGGTCGCCGAACGGCCGCTGATTAGGGGTATTCTTCTTTGAAGAATTCTCTCTCTTGTCCCGGGACTCTCGCACATCGTTTTTTGGCTCACTGCTTTCTGATGCAGTTTCCCATTCTTCTCCTTCATTTGAGGCTTGCTTAGTCAGGACTGGCTTTTTGTTAGATAAGCTAGCTGGGGCACTGCCACCTCTGCCTCTTGCTGATCTTCCCCATCCTGAGTTGCCTCTATCAGAGCCACGGCCCCGACCTTCACCCATACCTCCACCGCGTCTGAATCTAGGTGGTGGCTGGTTGCGGCTGTCTTGTCGTCTGCCATCCCTTCTGAAAATTTGTTGAGTTTAGCTTCAGACAAAAGTCAAAATGAAGACTAGTTTTTCATAAAACAAATGAACAAATCATGTGCCTGAGAAAAATCTTTCCTGAATTTCATGATTCTTGATATGGCATTATAGTCATATATACTTGAGAAAGGTGATAAGCACATACACTTTAAACCCTATCTCATAGTATTATGCAACCTGTTAAACTCATAGTGCTTGAGATAGAATACAAAAGGAAATCTGTAGAATAAGTATATTTCCATGGTCAGAATTAAATGTATGCTGCTTATCTCAGGAAAAAGAACGTGTGATATATAAGTGGTATAAAAATTGTTAATGTGGCAACACAACTTACAAGAAAGAATGAAATACACGTTGAGAAATGATAACCTGCATTTCAGGGGAAAATTTCTAATGATATATTTAAGAGCAGGATTATTCTTACGAGACTAAAAATATAATGAACCAATTGAACCAAAAACTTAGGAAATGGCTGCCCAAATTGCTCACTTTCAAAAGTAAGGGTTTAAAAGATAAAAACACTTAACTTTTTGTAGCTGGTTTACTTCATGATTTGGTTCCACAAAATCTTTCTTGTCAAAAGAAAAGGCCAGTAAAGGAAAAGTATACCCAAATCAACATTTTTAGGTCACCCTTTGTCTTGGTCTTTGAGAAAAAAAATTTTTTTTTTTTTTTGCTGTTCATGTTTCATTTTTTTTATGGCATTCGGAATAACTTTTTATAATGCACTTAAGAGGGGGAAGAAATAAGCTACATGACTATAGCAAGGTGCAGTCTCGAGCAGCTATTTTAAATTCTTTTCCCTCCAGGAGATTGTTTAAAAAGTTTTAAAGATAAAGATGAGTACAATAGTATCAGTTTTTCAACATAATAAATCAAAAGAAATAATGACATTCTTTCAAAATATATAGACAGTAACAAATTACACTTATGATACCTTTGATTGCCTCCGTCCATACGAACTTCTCTGCCATCCCTTCCCTCAATGCTTCTGTCATGGTTACGAGGACCATTGCCATGGCGCCCATTGGTTCCATCCAGGTTGGGTTCACGACCACCATATCCACCTTGCTGGCTTCCAGCACCACCGCCACGATTAGATGGAGCGGAGGTGTAGCGACCACCTCGTCCTCTCCGAGACCCTCCTCCACCTGCTGAGCCTATAGAGTTGAAAAGTGAGCCTGATTAAACTGATCATTCACACCCTTGTTGATTACCATTTAATAAAAACAAAACTGATCTTTTTCTTTTTAAATTCTAAATGTAAGCTTTTACAAAAGCACCTTATTAAGTAAAAGAAACTTGCCTGAGCTAATAACAAAGAGGAATGGACCGAGAAGAAATCTGAAGAGATATGAAAAAAAAAAGCATCTAAAATATTTTTCTGCACTTTAACCAATTTTTTAAAGTTTATCAACTATGGCTTTAAGGCCATATCGCTTTTCAGACTATGTTGAAGCAAAAAAAAAAAAAAAAAGATCGTGTTACCTCCTCTTCCTCTTCTAGATGGCTCTCCCCTGGGAATAAGCTGTCCATTTTCATCTATCGTGTCACGATCATTTCGCCTATCTTTGTACCTCTCTCTATCTTGATCTCTATCTCTTTTATCCATTTTTTCTTTTCCATCTCCATCTTGAATATCATTGCGGCTTCCATCTTCTCCTCTGAAACGATCTCTATCATTTCGACGATTTCCGTCATCCTTATTTTGCCTTCGTCGGTTATCTTTATCCTTGTCTCTATCATCCCTACGATCGTAACGTGGCCTATCTTTACCTTCATTTGTTATGTTTTGAGAGTCCCCAGATGATTTTTCTATATCCTGGCGGTGAGAATCTCTAGATTCTTTGCGCGAGTCTCTATATTCATGTCTCTGGACATCTCTTTCTGGGCGATTATCTTTGGACTCTTGGCGCGAATCTCTTGGCTCTTGATTTTGGGCATCTCTTATGTCCCTGCATTGAAAATCTCTAGATTCTTGGCGCTGAGAAATTTTTGTGTCTTGGCGCTGAGAATCCCTTGTGTCTTGTCTTTGGTTATCTCTAATATCATGTTGCTGGTTGTCCCTTGACTCTTGGTTCTCTTTAATATCTTGGCGATGATTCTCTCTCATTTCTTGTCTTTGGGGATCTTTAAAATCTGATCGTTGATTATCTTTGTGATCATGGCGAGACTCTTTAGAGTTCCACACATCACTTCTTGGTTTATCATCATGTTTCATTTCTTTGATTCCTGGATCTGAAATCCTTTCAGATCTAGGAGGATCCGGGAGTAAAGGTTGGTTTTTGGTCCATGCGTTCTGTACCGGGGGTGGAGCCAAGGGTCTTGGCTGCTTTGCTTCATGATTCCAGGCATTTTTGGGTTTTTCATCCCGGCTATTGTCAGATCCTCTCCCTGGTTGCTGTTGCCGATTGTCTCTAGGTTCCCTACTGCTTCCATCACGGTCGCCATGTTTACTAGACCCACCATAAATGCCAGAATTCTCATCTCCTGAGATATCACTTAGCTCATCACCTGGGCCATGCCTTTGATTAGAAATACTTTTACCATTATCTTCTCGGTCCAAGCCCCCGTCTTCATCCAGCCTAAATGGCTTTCCATATCTATCCATTCGTCTAGAATTTGATGAACTACTGCCTCCTCTTTCATAGCTGGCAGAATAGTAGTCTCTTCCATTTCCTTGTCTGGCACCACGAGCATTAAAACTTCCTCCGCGCATGCTCCCACGATTTCCTCCTCTGTTGCGTGTCACACCCCTCCCACGCACAAATTCTCTACCCCTGCTCGGGACCCCTCTTGGTTTGTCACCATAACGATCAACATCCTGTCTAGGTCGCCTTTCTCTGTCATCATAATGATGCCTGTCTCCATCATCACGTTTTTTCTTTGTTGGAGGTCTGCTGCTAAATGGGCTATCTACTCTATCATTTCCATAGCTGTCCGATAGTCTTTGATGTTCTTCACCCTCGTCTTCAACATCCTCCTCGTGAGGATAAGCACTCACTTCTGTGATTTCCTTCTCTTTAGCCCTTTGCCTGTAGACAAAATAGAATCCTTTGACTTTTGAATGCTTGAACTCGTTGAGCACAAAGCTTTACAACTTTAGCTTTATAATATGCTTGATGGATTTTTGAAGATCCTTTCTTTGTCAAAATGGGTAATATTAGTTCTACTAATTCTTCAAAAATAGTCAAAGAAGAGAGCAATTAGTGTGCAAGTTTTAATATAAGAACTTTTTCTATATTATTGTAAATCACATGTATCATTGTGCAGTTTTTTGCAAGATATATGAAATTAGAATGACACTTCAAACGTGTGAAACATTTAAGAACTACATGTAGAATATGTAAATTAGAAATAAAGTCTTGTCTAACAAATAAAAGACCAAGGAAAAAATTGGAAAAAAAAAAGAACAAAAACCTTTGAATCATTGCCTTTTTTCCCCCCCTCTCAGTGTCCCATCCTAACTAAATTTTCTGTTCTTAGGTATTGTTAAAACAGACGATTAAGTCAAATTCATTATGATCATTACTTCTTCATGAATAATTTTTGACTTGATCAGCATTTTGAAGAGACAAGCTGAGCGGTGTACATTTTAGAAATTACTCACCTATCTTGCTCCTTTATTTCCCACGCATTCGGTCGCGGCTGATCTGGAGGTTTATTTTCGTCATTTGAGGGAGATTTAGTTTCTTTAACTTCCTGGAAAAAGAATGTGCGATGAGTATGAGAAATTCATAAAGGCTAAAAAAAATGTTTTAATTTGTTCTAAAACTTCGGGTACAGAATGAGGATTGTGGGATACCACAAGTTTCACTATCAATGCATAGAGTCAGGAGGCTAGTACTTTTAAATGGATTATTACCTTGCCAAATGGAACTTTATTAAATTGTTTCTTTTTTGCAGTTGGCACATCTTACACTAGAGAGAGCAAATTTTAATACTAACAAAAGTTGTGTTTTGTCATCAATCTACATTTTAATATATATTTTTTTTAAACAAAACAAGGAAGTTGTGAAACTGACAATGGTACTTTAATATAAAAAAAGAATTATGATAATGTAAGTGGTCGCTGTGAAGACTGTAAGTGATGTTGGGGTAACAGTGTCAACCCCGATATCCATAGGGATCTTCTTTGCCCCACAACTTCAAAAGGCTTCCTTTTTTCACTTCTGGACCGCCTGATGGCAGTTTACCAAACAAACAAAAGAAGTAGTTGTAACAGTTTTTCCTGAGAGGATATTGCTCATATGAACAACCCATGTTCTATTACACTAAAAAAAAGCCTAGACAACATTTTATTCTGGTAATATTTACTTGAGTGACAATATTAGTCAAGATGAAATGGAAAAAAAATTTTCCCACTGTACTATTACAGCAAGTGTATATTAAGTTCCTTTTCTGTAATTTATTTATTTTCCTGTTCCCTATGAGGTTGTGAATCGGTTATAGTGTTTCATTGATAATTATTAAAAATAAAAATTTATTTACTTTAAATTCAAATTCCTGCCAGCAGGTACCTCTTCATTTGAGAGAAATTTATGGGTATTTGATATTTGTTTCACATTCCCATATATATATATATATATATATATATATATATATATGCATATATTTACTATGCTATGGGAGATATTTACAGACTAACCTTAATAGTATCTTTGTTGATTCCCTGAGACCTTTCAAAGATGATACTTTCCTTGGGAGAGTCACTCTTCCTGTCTTTTTCTGAAGAAGCTGCTGAGCTACTAGACATATTAGAGGCACTGCGCTTCAAAGATGTCATGCTACTTTTCAGAGATCCCAGCTGCTTTCCTTGTTCACGTGGAGGAAGTGGCATTTTAGCATTGTCACCTGTTTGAAATCAATCAGAAACAATGGTGAGAGGCCTTCCTTTTCAAGCATTTAATTTACTGGGATGAACAGAATAAGACAGAATTTTAACATGCCAGGCTAGGTAAAGTTTCATGTGACTCCTGACTCTTAAGTCAAGTACAAAAAGGTTTGAAATGCCAAGGATAGGAGCCCAGATTCAGTCACAGTTGGATAAACATGTGTTTTAAATGAAACTGTTGCACCATTTGAATGATGAGTTTCACAGAGAATGCCCCAGAAGCCAATGAGCCTGCACAACCTTTATTGGAGAGATATGGCTTGTTAATTTTAAGTCTTAAAAAAAAAAAAAAGTTTTATTGGCTAAAGCTTTTAGCTACAATATGGCAAAAACAAATTTTGGTGCACATAGCGGTGAGCTGATAACACATAGACCATATTAAACAATGTGGAAGTATTTCTCTTACAGTTACAAATTAGTAATCCAAATTGAGGAATGCAAACAGAAAATCAAAATATTCATTTGTTCTTAATTTTGTAAGCCTTTGTTCACTTTCACCACAGGATGTAACCAAATAGGCATATGTAAATAGGAATAATCATTGACTCTCTTTCCAACATCAATGAGATGGGTGCATCATCACTAGTGAATGCTAAAAAACAGTGCTGTCCCTAATTATTATCAATGGGAACAGAATAAGAAACTGCCAATGCTTAAAATTAATTTTCAAAGTGCCTGCTCTATCATGCTCATCAGAAAATGAAATTTTTTGGTACTAAACTTACGTTGAGAAGCTTCACGTTTCTGAAGCTCATCAGAAGATGAATACGCTCTGAATTTAGGTGTTGGCCCTTGACGCCCATCACGTCTGTAGCCTCCAACATATGTCTCTCCAGCTTCTTCTTTTTCAAATGAAGTGTCTTTATCTTGCTCCTGACAGAAGTCATCACTATCATATCTTGGTATTGAATCTTCTTTGTTAGATTCCTTAGAGAGTGATCGACTGAAAGAGAGGGCAACAATTACAACAAATCTTTCACACTTCCATACAAAGAAAATAAAACCTATACTACAGAGCATATTAGATCTAACATGAAATACGAGCACCAAACAGAACATGGTTTTATGAAATTTAAGATGTTTCAATGCAGCCTTTAAACAAAGCCTGATCGCAGAGAAATGACTTATTATGCCATTACTGAAGAAATACTCATCATTGATTAGAAAATAAAAATAATGTAACCTTTGCTTTATAATGTTAAATATTTATCTATTGACAATGGAATTAAAAAAAATTCTTACCCTAAAACGTTTCAAAATGGGTTACTTTTTCTCAGAAGCTTTTTAATATTACATAATGCTTAAAAATATAAATGAATAGACAGAATGTGTAAAATAAAAAAAAAAAAGTTGATGAATGCCACTTGAAAAAAACTTACTTCAGTTCCCAATCAGTGGAGTTTTTGCTGCCACTGCGATCAGACTTCCGATCCTCATTATCTAAGCTTTTGTTTCTGTCTTCAAAAGAATCTCTCTGAAGAAGTGTAGGGCGATGCATCTCTTTAAGACCTGATTCACCTTCAGAGCCATGGCTATCTTCATCACGGTCTTGTCTGTCATGTTCTCTGCAACGCAGAAGAAAAGGCATGACTCAGCAACAGTTTGAAAAAATATGTCTCGTTTTCTTACAACAATGATTAAATAAAAAGAGCCCAAGCAATCTTACATTAGGATCTACCATGTCATAGAAGTTGCAGAGAGAAAACAAATAAGTATAAATCTCCCCCCCCCCCTCAAAAAAAAAAAAGAAAAAGAAAGAAAAGCCCTAGCCACAGCATAAAAAGCCAATTGGTTGAAAATCTGACCACGGCGTCGCATAAGTGCTACTTTAGTTGCCGAGGCCCGCAGTGTTAATGACCTGACCCCGTGACCTAGTTGTCAACTCAGGTAGACTCGGGCGGCTCTGGACCTGCGCGGCACTTTGTTTTTTTCTTTATTTCTAACCACAATATTGATAATCATGTTTTATTTTAAAGTTTGCATTGAAAAATAAATGAAACGGCTATAGACACAATCAAGAATGAAAACTCTAGCTCAAATACTTTTTTTGTTACATGGCCATAAAACGTACATTTATTGTAGTATGTTAGAAAACAATAGAGTGATTTTTAAAAGGTCGTAACAACTAAACGCTACATGGAATTTTTTTTTAATTTCACATACAGAACTTATCAGTTTTGAATAAACTACTCACGAAATTTTTTTTTATGTTAGATGGGATACTTTTTGCAGGAGACAGATTTTTTGTAAATGTCTCTGACTTGAGCAAGCTTTATATTACTCAGCTATATATATAGAAATAAAGAAAGCAGTCAAGCTCAGACAGACGAAGCTAGATCTAAGGATCTAAAGATACAAGTGACTGCAAATAAAGAAATAATTAGTATAGAAAAATCAACCACAAACCTAGATCTAGCTCGAGATCAACAAATAAGACGAAAGGCGTGAAAACATAAGAACAGATGGAATGAACAGAGATCGAACCTGCACCTCAATGCGGCACCCATCGCCTTGCCGAGACAAGACCAGGCACTTACCCACAGAGCTATTCACATCTACAAAAAAGATGCCTCAGGGACAGTGGCTTTCATGCTGGCTTGAATAGACTAAGAAGTTGAATCGCAAAGAACGATCAAGTCCATTTAGAACATAAACAAACTAGCCTTTAACGAATCTTAGAAAGATGCATATTTGACTGAATTGAAAGACATAAATGAATATAGAAATAAAGAAAGCAGTCAAACAACATTAGAGGCTGAGGCAGACGAAGTTAGATATAAAGATGCAAGTGACTGCAAATAAAGAAATAATTAGTATAGAAAAGTCAACCACAAACCTAGATCTAGCTCGAGATTGTGCTATTGAGATCGTTAAATATTATCTGTATTGTATGTGCTTTGTCTATGAAGAATGGATTGTTTGGTAAGGGTTTGTGTTTGTTTGATAATTGTTTCTGTAAGATCTGTGTAAACGTTCTTTTTCTGTTTAGGTGTTATAGCACCAAGTCTGCCTCAAATTCTGCACAAATCGTTTACACGACGCGTGTGGGATTCAATTATAATCAATAGAGTGTTCCATATTTTGATTGACTCAACTCAGGGTAATTATCTAGAACTGAATGGGGAAAAAATAGAGTGATGAAAATGAGCATAGGCGCGCTTTGAACCCATCTAACACCACAAAACTTATATCATTTTAATCTATGGTTTTCATTCTTTCAGATAAGTATTGAAAAGTGATAATCTAGCGTTTACTTTTTCATTTATTTACAATTAAATCTAATAGGAGCGAATTGCAAGTAAAATTTTAGAAAAAAACATGGACTATGAAAACGCAGTAACCACACTCACAATTATGATGATAGAAATATCAAAGTAACATCGAGTTTCAAATTAGATTTAGAAGAAACTGTTGAAAGTTGAACGATGTCTGTACTAGAGATATTGTAAGTTAAAAAAGAGGAATTTTCTATTTTATTACATAAAATTCAGCAGATCTGTGCACTGGCTTGTGCAGACAGCGAATATCTGCGGTCATGGGAGGGCCTGACACTGACAGTGATTGATGACGTTACCTGAGCCCGACCCGCTATAACAAAGCTTAAGTCGCCTAAGTTAAAACTGGCTTTCGGGCCCATCCCCCCATTGTTCAGAACTAAAATGCAGCTTTTAGGGCGAAATTCTTCGCTGTGTGAGGGTCGCGAAAAGTTTTTCAGTGAAGAAAAGGGACAAACATCACTTGCAAGAACTCACAGAACAATTTAAGAATTCATAAGGCATAGAAGCTTCTTTGGTGTTTGGGATAAGTGTAAAATATGTTTATTTCATCGAATGCAATCCAATAATTCTTGAGGTGCTTCAAAATTTATTTCATAATTCTTATAATTTCTAATCTTATGGAAGATGCCATTTGGCTTCATGATTAGCCCACGTTTAATTTGCTATCATATTAGGTGTTTGGATCTACTTCAGTCAAATGTTCTATTTTCTTTTATCTGATTTTCTCTGAGAAATTACTTTTACTGTCATGGGCAGCCAAGTCAGAAGAAACATTTAATACAAGCAATAGTTCATAATGACAAAATTGATCGGAAATGCATTGCAACCAAGATTCTAACTTCTTAATACAAAATATGACAATAAAATATTCTTTGACCATTCTTTCTCCTCCAGTGGGTCTGGTTGATTACAGAGAACTGATTTGAGAAACCAATCACCAGAGGAGAACTAGATAAATATAGATGCTCTGACAATTAAATCAAGTCCAAAAAAAATGAATAAAATAGCTTACCTTCTGTCAAAATCATATCTGTCATGATACATTCTTTGGTCATAGAATGGGTGACGGCGCATCTCTTCAAAATGACCTGAGGCAGTAGAAAGAAAAATATAATTCATGAAGCTCTTTAATTTAATTTTTTCATTAAATAACATTTACAGAAATAACATTTGATACTTATAAGAAAAAATAATTAAAAAAAAAAATACATTTTACATTAACTTTACTGAACTCGTTAATGCTGGAAAAACATACAATAAGTTCATGGCAAAACCTTGAGACTGAAATATTACTTTTTACAATTAAAAAAAAAAAAAAAGAAAATAAACTTCCCGTTCAGTATAAGACAATGTCAAATCTAAAATAGTTTCCCTGTAGCTAAGATTTTTCGCTACTTACTAGGGTGAGGAGGCGGTGGAGGATAGCCCCTCTCCAACCAGGCAGCTCTAGGGTCTGTTCTTGGATCAGGTCTATCATACTGGTCAGAGTGTCTGCTGTCAGAGTCCTGCCCCTCATTCCCAGAGCCATGACTATCATTACGTCTTCTTGGCATGGGTGGAACATACATAGGCATGCCTGTAAATTATGTAAGTAGGAAAATCAAAACAATTAATTATAATTAAATAAGAGGAAAGCAGAAAAATTGTCTGAAATCGAAACAACCACTCTGAATAAGAAAATTTAACAAATTTGGTTAGTATCTTAAAATGTACTGTGGTAACGGGGCATAGAAGCACTGATGAGTCTTCCAAGCACGTAGCCAACAAATCAATGTTCCTGTTGCTATCATTACATCACAACTCTAGATGCTGAGATGCACAAATGTCTTCACAGGGAAACTGAACATTAAGTGAAAGAATTTGAATTATTAGACTTGCTGCTTGGACTGAAATCAGAAACAACTATTTGTACAGGTTTCTGAGACATTCACCTTTAAATTCATATGTTAATGTTTGAATGAAATCATATTGGAGTACATTAACACCATCTTTCATATAATTGAACAAAAAATTAATTTCCACCTATTTAGACTTTTAAAAATTGACTCAACAACAGAAGCTTATTTGCCATAGATTTCTTTGTCTTATACCGTAGATATGTATAAAACATAAATATGCTGAAAAGTGTTAAGATTTCTTATTGGATCCTTCACATTAATGTTAGAATAAAAGCTGTTGATAAATTTACCTTGCATATCAAGGGGTGGCCTCGGAGGCCCATACTGAGGATTCATGAAGTGATGCATGCCGCCCCAGGCCCTAGGATCATAAGGCCAGTGTGGAGGGGGATGGCCCTGGCCAGGCCTGAAACCCTGTGGCACCGCAAGTCCTGGGTGGCTGGAATTAGGTCCACCTGAGCCAGGACTAGGAGGCTGTCTCTGGGGACCTCCACTTTGTGACCCAGAAGACATCATAGAGTCTTGTTGCTTCTGGAAACGTGGAGGTACATTTCTTGGGTATCCTTTAGAATTTGGTTCACCCTGGAGAGGAAATAGAGTTGTAAGGTTTCAAATTAACAATATCTAAGTAGAATGCCTTTTTAAATCCAATTTCTTAAGAACAACTTTAATAGTGTATGATGATAACCAGGCATAGAAGCACTGTTGAGTATTCCAAGCACGGATCCAACAAAATCTATGTCCCTGTTGCTATCATTACATCCCAACTCTGCATGTTGGGATGCACTAATGTCTTCACAGGTGTTTTGGTTCTCCTTAAGTTTTGAATAAAAAAAATTATTCAAAACGTATCACATTTATGCAATAAATTTATATCTGGTGATAAAGATTCCATTGCAGATTCTATTTTTTTTTTTTTTTTTTTGGAAATCCCTTATTAATTTTTGCAACTAAAATAAAGTGAGACTATGCGAAAAGAGAGGGAGAGGTATATAAAAACTTACCTGAGGTGGTGTAGTAGTTGAAGGTCGGTCTCTGTAACGGGGTTCTCTTAATTCTTTGTCGCTTGATTCACTTGTAGTTCGACTATCTCTGCCTTCATTTTCATTGGGCTGTAACGAAACACAAGCAGAAGAATGATTAAAAAAAACTTTAAAGTTAGTCCAAAAGCTACTTTTTTGCAAATTTTTTCCATTGAATATGATTAACTTTTGCAAGCACTTGCACTTCAAGTTTCTTAGAGTCTTTTTCAAATTGTTTGAGACAGGGCTGCTTTTATATTTATCATAGTGATTGGATCTAAAGAATTAACTTTAGAACTTCTTTACATGTTATTCTTTGATACTGTACATTTGAAATAAAAATTGTGGTTCTTGATTATTCTTTGTGATAGCATCATTTTATGTCCGTATTGGTTAATTACTTGATGACAGTGATATGAAATTTACATCTGTCTAATATCAACATTAAAATATTGATCTTTGTGATTAAATCAAGATTACACACCATGTTTAATTACATGGATAAAGTGTTAATACTTATAAGAGACACTGATCTAAAATGAGGAAATTTATGCAATGCTAAAGAAGAAAGCTATTTTTTTTCATCATGTGAATTCATGTGTTTTATCCATAACTGGTTAGCAATGAATTTTGCCTTTCAATATTACTTCAACATGTAGAGGTTTACAATACTCCGGGATTAAATCATATGATTAAATTTTGAAAGTTGCCAATGTAATCACCATAGGCAGAGGCACGATTATGTGGGTCAAGGAGCAGGCTCCTCTGGAATTTTTTTTTTTAATTTGGACTGTTAGCAAATACATGTTGGAACGCTCATTTGAAGCAGCTCAGGCCCTCAAACATCCCTGCTTCATGGAATTCAGTGAAGCATCACATAGGTTCAATTCTCAGACCATTTTTTACAAGAATCACTTAGCATTTCTCTCCTGCCATTTATATTTTGTTAAGACACATGAAATCAACCATACATCTGTTGGAAACAAGCTAGGACTAATGAATAAAAGAAATAATAATACCAGGGATGAGAACTGGACAAACAATTTTTCACTGATCTCTTCAATATCTAACACTGTTCCTACCCAAAATTAAACAAAATTGTCCAAAGAGCCATAATTGTGGAGCATTTTTATCTTTCTGATTAATCTGATTCATTTTTTGTTGTGCTCAGACTAAGCTTCAATGACCTGTTGTGGCTCATTTACAGCTATGTCCTCTAAATGTTAGTTGTTACAGCTTTCTATACATGTATCTTATTGGCTCAACTGAGGCGCCATGAAGGCTTACTCATCAGAGTATACATAAAGGCCTATATTCTGGCTTAAATATTGAGCGCTGCTCTCCTTACCTTTATATTTTCTTTTAAAGAGACATTTGAGCTGAATTTGATAACTATCAATTAGGTCTAGAAGAACTCACTAGTGACCCCCCCCCCCTAAAAATAGAAAATAATATATTTAGATCTAGACATAATTATTAACTTTCAATTAAAAATCACTTTTTGTTTTCTGAGAAAAAAAAAATGTAATACAATAATAGCCTCATGTCCTGCCCGGTTTTAATTATCTTTCTAGATCTATATCTGGTATTTAAGAATCCCTAATTTAAATTAATATTCGACAAGATTTAGAATGTGTCTTGACAAAAAGAAACTGCCTAGTTGCATTTACTTTTGTCAGAGGTCTGAGTGTAAAGATGGAGAGAACAATGTTTTTTCAGACAAATGTACGATAAAGTAAACAAATAGAATAATTCGTTGGGACCGATATATTGGACAATTTCAACTATAATACAAATCTCGATAATAGAATTGAAAATATAAATAATTAACAAAAGTACAAAATATCAATATAATGTATACATCACCCAGTTTTATACCTTTGCACAGGTTGATACTCCATGACATAAAAATATCGTTTTCGTCATATAATTATATTTTCACTATTTATTTTTTGTAGGATTGTTGGATCACACTAGTCCCAAAACAAAGATGAAAATTACTGATTATGATTGTTAACTTATGAGTCAGTTTAACTCTTTGCTGTTCATATTAGGCGGCGGCCATTTTAAGTGCTAGGTTCAGCTTCCTGGTAACAGGGACACCCTTGTTTGTTTACATTTTTTTGGTCAGATGAGGGCTCTACAGGGGGGTTCTAGAAAATAAGCTGTAGTTAGGCCAATATGGATGTTAAAGCTATGAAATTTTGATAACTTGCATACAATTGAATGTGCTAAATAATGAAACTGGTTTTGAAGAGTCTTCAGTACGTTTAAGTGTTATTTTTTTTATCCTTTTTCTTCATTTTCATTTGAATCCCTTTCATACAGATTCACTAGAATGAAAAAAAAAAAAAAAAATCCAGAGACTGTACAGAGTGACACAAATTCAAGAGGAAAAAAAAGACATAGACATTGTCAATAAAAAGGGAACAGTCCAACTTACTTTTCTTAGTCTTTGTTTTCATAATCCAAAACATAACTTTCATAAATTTCATAAGAGATAGCACTGAGCAGAAGTTAAAAGCGAAAAAAAAATCTTTCTAAATCTTTCTAAATCTTATTCACAATCACAGTCACACACATTATAAACATCAGATCAACCTGCTTTTTTTTAACAAAGCATATCTTTTTTAGGACACTAGCTCAAGAAACTGAAAATGTCATACCCGAAATACATAAATCTAGCTTCTATCATCATAGTGAAGACGCTTTGCATGCAAAGCAAAATATTCTTGATCTTCCATCTATTCATACCTATCTAGATCTAGATGCAGAATCTAAGATTTGTTTTTTTCTTCATCTAATTTCTAAGTGAGCGAAACTAAGCTAGGCTATGTAGGAGCAGAATTGGGATGTGAACAGAGGCAAAGATCGGTATACAACTGTAGCAACATGAAACATCGAACCGATCTCTCGTTTATAACTTAAAATTAACTTTTTAACTACTTTTACTTTGTTTTATTTCTCCTATATCCAGGGTGTCCAGCAATATCTGAACCTAAAATTTCCTACCTTCTCCAAAAATTTCCTACCTAGGTTTTGAAAGAAAATCCAAAGTCGGTTTCCACTGCGCGAGGATAATCGACAGAGAATTTGCAGGGACATGTTTAATAATATAAATGATGATTTTAACAGAGCACCTATGCAATTTAACATTTTTAAAGCGGGAAATAAATATAAGTTACCACACCTGCCAATCTCAAATCAGCCCTAGATTAATGCCAACCTTCCCTCACCCTCATAGTAATTTTTGACACACGCCCCCCCTCCCTTGCTCTTGAAATAAAACAAAATCTGATTGTACTCAGAGCCAGGATTTTCTTTTCTTATTGATTCAGTTGTTTTTTTTTTTCTGAGCTCAGACTAAGATGTTGAATAACCTGTAGCTCTTCTACAATTGTGTTCCCCAAATGTTATTGCTTTCTGTGTCTTACTGGCTCGACTGAGGCACCATAAAGGTTTACTCATCAGAGTATACATAAAGGCTTATATTCTAGCTTACATACTGAGCACTGCCCTCCTTATATTTATCTTTTTGAGGCATTAGAGCTGAATATGATCAATATCGATTAGGTCTAAAACTTCTCACTAGGCTCCAACTGGTCGTGTATATAAAAAAAAAATCGGCAAAAGATAACTATCTAAGATTTAGATCTAGATTTATAACTATTTGCTTTGGAGTTTAAATCACCCACGATATTTATAGTCTCATGTCATGTCATGCCAGGCTTTGATCATAAAATCTAGATCTACAATTACCCTAGATCTAGATCTAGCTCCAGTTAGGATTATCATCGATCTCAAAACATGTAGGCCCTGGAGCTACTCGACTCCCCGGGCCTCCCCCCCCCCCTCTCTCTCTCCCCATTTCCCTGTAAAAAAGCCGTATTAGGTTTTATCAGATAAAGATAAGAAATAAGAAAGATCCTTCGTTGAAAACAACGGCTAGGTCTGGGTGTGAAGATGGAGAGAACGAAACTTTTAGGACGAAAGTACGTGAAAGTAAAAAATTCGTCGGCACCGATAACTTGGATGGTACAACTGCAATACAAATCTCGATATTCGATTTGAAAAGTTAATAACAAGACATACACGATATCAATATATTATATCGTCCAGTTTTATACTTTCGCACAAGTCGATAGTTGATACTGGATGACGGAAAATATTAATAATGTACTCGTCGTAGAATAAAATTTTCACTATTTCTTTTTCCGTAAAAATTTATTTTTAATAGGCTAAACCTTACAGGATCACATGAATGTTCAAAATATACTAAATTCCGTTCACTTATGGAAAATTCTCTTTTATTTATAAATATAACGAATAGCTACAAAATTCTAGATTTAGTTAAAAATAGAGCTAAACTAGACCGAGATTAGTATTATGAACAGTTTTCTAGGGTTAATTTAAATTTAGATCTAGATCTAAATCTCAAAGTAGGCCCAAGTAATTATGGATTCTAGAATCACATCTTTAAAAGACCTGGAAAAGCGCTATTTATCTTGATGATATTAAGATAGATATTTTCCACATGGAATTCTGTTGGTTGAGTGAGATCAGGATGAAATGACAGTACATTGTCTCGAAAATTCATGTGCAATTTACGTGGACACGCCCGACTCATGAACTATCAATGGGAAATATGAGATTGAGAAGCTTGATCTAACTCCCGGCAAATAGTTCTTTATTCGCTTCTAATCTATGGTATCCGTTACGTTACTCGTTTACTATAGGCGGAAAGCGCTCCAGTTGCCACAAGAAGAGAACTAACAAGTAGAGCACAAAAAAAAAAGGCAACGTTGAACGGTGCATCTCATTAGAAGCGGCACAAAGAGTGCTCCGCTATTGAACACGGCTCGCTCAACTAAACGCCGGACAATCGCATTTAATTTAATATCGATAACTAATTTAAACTTGAATACCGTAAAAAGCGAAATATTGTAAAAAAAAAAATAAGTGTTCGATAATACAGTATCGAACCACAAGGCAAAACGGTGAGAATTAAGAGGGCTAAATCGAGACCGTGACGTAAGGCCCTAAAGGTCAAGCCCGCTTGCCGTAATTTTGACGAATCGCTAGTTGGCATAAAAAATTACGGCGAAACAGTATTGATGGCAGGTCTGACTATTATTTGTTTTTCCTCCATTTTTCCGACCTCGATGGTCGATTTCCTACCATTTCCGACTCTGCCGACCTGACAATCGAATTTCCGACTTTTGACTTGCTGGACACCCTGTATATCATAAGTTGTCCAAGCAGTGCATTCCCCTGGACTTAATATCCAGCCAAGATTCTATATTCTCTGGAACTGGAGTCTAGATCTAGATCTAGAATCTAGACCTAGATCTAGACTCTATATATTTTCGCCCCAACTTAGTTATACTCTTTCAATTAAGGATCGGGGCTGGTATCAACATTAGACTCAAAGTCTAGCTCAGTGTCGCTATCTGGAGTGTCCATGGTCAATCAAAGATAATGAACGTCACAAAAGTCAGAACAAGAAAATCTATGTGTAGAGCTCGTCAGAACAAACATTGCTAGACTGAGTGTTAGGGCTTCCCCATGCTTTCTACGTCAGGGAATCCCGTGTTATTCTGGGTCGAAGCTATTCAACTATAATTAGAATGTTGCAATTTTCTATTTTTAGATAGGATTCAACCCAGCTTTCGTCCAAAATAGAACCCTCAAACAAAGGGAAACGTCAAGGCCGTATTTGGCCGGCTTAACCCGTAGCCAGATATGTATAGCACGGCCGCTTTTGGCCGGGTTAAACAGGAGGCTCGCTTCCATTTTAGGCCGGATCTGGCCGGTTTAAACTGCAAAGGGTTAAATGCTGAAACAAAACAAAAAAATCTGGGATTTGGTTTGTAAATCCAAGTTTCAGGTTTAAAAAATGCTGAAGTTTCCCAGATTTTCTGGTACCATAGGCACCTCTGTATATCATGCAAGCACAAGGGATGCATTTACAAAGGATCAACTTACAAACAAAATTTATGAGATTGGGCAAAATATCATGCAATTTTCATCGTTAAAAGGAGTTACCATTTACAACTTCACATGACACTTTAGACCCAAAAGGAGGAAATCAAAGCTACACTTCTTTTGATGTTCCATGAAAATGATTCTATTAATAATGACTTACTAAATCTTTTTTCTTCGTTCTTTCATCGAGCTGCCTTAGTTTCTCAGCTGCTGCAGCTCTTTGTTCATTGTCTTTTCTCTTTTCATTCTCTTCCCTTCTATGTCGAGCTCGTTCAACAGCAACATTGATTTCACCCTCCTTTTCTTTTCGTCTTGTGCGCCAAAGTTCATCTTCATCATTGTCACCAACCTTGCGAGATGACAGAGGCATGGGTCCTGGCATAGCTCCAGGACTTGACACAGGAGGGGGGTGGCCAGGATACGGTCCCCGCTGAAATTTTTCAGAACAAGCGGAAGACAAAACAATTTAAAAAAAGGGGGGGATACAAGAAATAATATCTAGACCGCTCTTACTTAATTTTTCGTAATGAGCAAACCACCAGTAAGTGGGTGATGAAGAGTCATCCATAGTCAAGACTTCAGGTTAAAATGACCATCATTTGGTTTGCAAAATCTTTTAATAAAAAAAAAACAAAACATGTCTGTCAACTTTTTACACATCAGTAGATCCAACCAAAAGATACTGTTTGTATGATGGACAAATGATATTCGCTAAATTGATGCCTAGTTAAAAATGTACAAATGAATTTGTAACTGTTATTTCAATTATGGCCAAAATAGAATATTTACCATGGCATGAGGTGGAGGCATCCTGAATGGGTATGGAGGTGCTCCTCTATGGCCCATAAACTCATAAGGAAGCATATGAGGTGGCCAACCACGCTGCCATTGAACATATAAAATAAAATAATTATAAAATAATTAAACAGGTGAAGGAATAGTTGACTTTTTACGTGAAAAATTTAAATAAGTCACCATCAGTTGGAAACAATATCATGTGATATCAAACATGTCTAAGTAAGCATCATATGGTGTGAATATTTCGTTAATGATTACTGGGCGGTCAGAGGAAAACATGATCAAATTAATAATTATTTTCAGGAAAAATTAAAACACGGTCACCCATTCAAGGTGTACCAAAGAAATGATTTTCAGTATCCCACATTATTCTTTAAAAAAATTTCCAATAAGCGGTGACAAGAGTTTTGACAGAAATGATCCCAACTTTACTTCTAACAAGCTCATGATTAGTAGAAAATTTAAAAGATTATCTATCAAGAACATTTATCCAAGTTATAAATTACTTGGGACAACTAGGAAACTAAACATTTCATTACTTATCTTTCATACAAGATAATGATCAGGTAACATTAAAAAAATTGGTTTTCTCCAGACCCCATACCTGTGTATGGATCCATTTACAAATTTCTCATGGACTATGACTTTACTAGTAGCTCAAGGGTACTACAGGGGGGGCTGACAAAATTCTGCAAAATCATTTATCCTCTGTGAATTTTTCAGCCTTATAACAATAAATGTAAAGCACTCACAGCATCCATGCCTGGGTGAGGTGGCCTTGGTCCTGGTCCTCCTCTGTAATGAGGTGGAGGTGGTCCATGTGGCCATGCTTCACGTGGAACTGGTGGACCATGCTCATCCTAAATTGGCGAGAGAAATATTTTAATTTAATAGCATTATAACTGACATAATAAAAATTACTAATCAACCAACAAGATTCTTGTAAAACAGAGAAATCTTCATTTATTGTTTGATGCTGTGATTGGGCATTTTTGATGTTTTCTCCTGTCACAGAACTATGACAGAACATTGTCTTTTCAGAATAATTATCGGTACAATATGCACCTCATGTACGTTACCATTCTAAAAGGACTTCCAAACAAACTTACTCATCTACAAGAAATGAGTATGCACTTTAATCAGTAAGATCTAGGTTTAACATTTTGGTTAATGGCACCTCAGAAATTCTGTTCAGTGACAGCATTAAGATCATTCTTTAATGAATTGTTACATTTTGTTGTCATTTACAGAAATTAATAAGGTCCTCCTTTGTTTACCTTATCTTTGTCATCTTTCCTATCAATATCTTTGACATGATCTGAGTCTGCAGTATCTTGAGTTTCTGTTTCTGGTCTGGCTAGCCGGCGCCTATCCATCCGACGCTCCCTGAAAGATGCAAAATTTTTTAAGGAAAAAAAATTAAAAATTCATAACTTTGAAAAATAAGATCATGTGAGAGATAAATCAAGTGTGAAGACAATTTTTTCATTTGCTAATCTGAGAACTAAATATGCAACTTTTTTCCGCATAATTTTCTAGAATCAAGATTTTAACCCTTTCAAGCATGTATTTTTTTATTGTTAACAAGTTTCTTACTGGGAGAAAGAGAGGCCTTAGGCAATTCGGTTATCTACTGGAGAGAATGTCACAAAGCCTGCAAAAATCATCTTGTTGAGTTATAACAAAATGTATGAAAAAATTTTAACTGATTGAAGCTTAGAAACAAAAAGAGAAAACCCATACCGTGCACCCTTGGAGTCATCTTCTTCATCACTGAATACTAATTTTTCACTGAAAAATAAAAAATAATTCATTAATAAGATATCAATTGAACTGGCATCCACTAAAGTCATAAAACATGGACCTTAAGAGAAGCTACAAGGGTTGTTTTGTTTTGTTTTGGCAACTTTTTAGTTGATTTGCAACAATTTCTAACATTCATTACATTTTTTCTGAAACAGATGCAATGAGGCAGGGAAAAAAAATCACCATTCAATACTGAAGAAGTTATACTTTATGTTGTTATGTCAGTGAACTTTGAATTTTTTTTTCTTTTTTTATAGTTTCCAATAAGTTCTCCCATTTTTTATGCTGCTTATTTACTCCCCTTTAATTTTACTAGGGTTAACGTGAACAAAAGATGTATAGAGAATTGAAATGCTTCAAACATTATCTGTTACAATTAATTTTTTGCAAAAATCACACAAAAAAGCATTTTCAAACACTCGTCCCTTTCTTAATTGGTCAAAAAAAAGAGAAAAATATGAAAATATTTCAAATTTGCACACAATTTCAAAACATATACAAGTTACCTGTAATCAATTTCACCTTGAGGCCCAGCCCAGCCTCCTTCCTCTTTGTCGGATTTGAGGATTTCGTCAAATTCTTTGAGAGCTTTTTCTGATACAATAGCAGGTCTCTTTTGCCCTTCATCATCATCACCCATGTGCCTTTGATGAGCCATGGATGGTGGGGGGGCACGAAACCTGTTCCAAAAATTATCCTTCATAAGAACTCATCGAAATTTGATGCAACTTTAAGGAAAAAGTTTATATGTTGGTTCTTGCTCAGGGTGATTATATAGAACTTAATCACAGCAGTTCATTGGATTGACAGATGAAAACATCATTGCAAGTGAGATAAGCTTAAAACTATGATAAAGAAAATAAAGCATTGACTTATCCTTCAATCAATTTCATGCAAAAGAAATTTTTGGAACTGTGCCATAGTTTTCCTATAGAGTGCTGGGCATGACTTAGACATAATCCTCTGCTTTTCTTGCAAAGAAAAAAAAAAAGATTTCTAGGTGAGTATTTATCAAACCACAATTTATTGGAGAGCTACATTTGATTCAGTAAGTCAGGCATTTTCGTTGCAAAGAATTTTATTTTATTTTTTTGTTTTAAAAAACATATTTCCTTTTTTTATTTCAGAACCTAATTAGAAATGCAAGAGAATCTGGCAAATTTTTTTCAAGTTATATTTACCAAGAAAAAAATACATTGGAAAAAAAAACAGAGTTTATGAGCTTTCTCCAAAACCAATGGCATCTAGAAGTTTATCATTATTTTCAGTCAGTGTACCCTGCAAATATTCAGACCCAAATTAAATAATTTTTAAAGTACTAAAAAAGGTTATTACAAACAAAAAAAAAAAGATGGCTCATCTCAAAAATGCTTCAGAGAATGGTTTGACCAGATAAGGTCTTACTTGTACACGGTGTGTTTCACTATTTTACTCACAATTTACAACAAAACATGCAAGTTTTGAATCCCAACAGCTTCATTTACTTTTTATAACTCAAGATATCAAAATTGCAACTTAATACTTGCACTTTTTCATGTTCAATGCTGTTACTCATTTATTACATTTTAAATATCTGAATAAATACCTCTATTTAGCATACTTGGACATTCAACAATTTTCATTTCCATACAAGCAAAACTGAAACAGAGATTCATACCCCATTTAATTACTTTCAGAGCTCTCCAAACCCACTTGGCAAATTACTCTTTGTTAAACAAATTGGTTCAATACATACAAAAGATCTAGATTAATTTACCTTGCTTCATGTGGGTAAGGTGGTCTAAATCCTGGAAAATTGGGTGGGTATCCTCCTGGCATCCCTCTGAACATCTGTAAAAGAAAAAAAGAATTTAAATATTTTATGAATTATGGTAAAACATTAGAAATGAATAAAGCTTAAGGTATCTTGATTTTATACAAGTGAAATTTTGGAAATATAATTACACTGTAGGTTTTAATTCTATGAGATTAGAAAGAGTCCATTAAGCACTGATCACAATAATAATAATAAAAAAGACTTACGTATGCTGGCATCATGCTTCGATACTGAGGAGGCATTCCCATGTGGGGCCCTAAAGGCATGGCCCCATGTGGAGGACCGGGCCTGGTGGGGAGGGAAGGCTGAGACTGCAGCTCACCCCCCGCACCAGACCCACTGCCTCCACCGGACATCGGGGGGCCATTGGGCTGCATTTCCACCGCCGTCGAGTTCGGTATAGTCGCAGTAGGCTCTTCGGGCTTGGGTTGTGGCACTGCACGCCCGCCGCCCTCTCGCCAGCTTGCAACATCTGAATATGACAAAAAAAAAATTTATCAGAGCATGTATGATCAAGGACCAAAAAAAAAAGCATTAGACAATAAAGCAGTGCAATGTTATAAACAAATTCCGATAAATGTCGCAAAATAAAAAGACTATTTTTTTTCTCAAAAAGAATTCTTGACTCACACAGATAAAAAAGAAGGAAAAAAAAATCTTTTGCACTTTGAATAAAACCATACACACTGACAAAAATCCAACTATGAAGCTCAACCAACTGGTGACCATTAAATACTTTGAAAATTGGATTGATATGTCCAGAGGAAATAAGATTTAAAGAGGCTGAGTAAGGTAGTCAAATGGTATAAAATAATCACTTATTGGTAGAATGCCCAGTAATTTCATTTTAGTCAATTCAGTATGCCTGGATGAACCATCTTTTTTTCAGTAAAAAAGCATGAGCCCTTTCATTAGATTTACGAGAGTTCTAGCCTAAATCGAGCCCTTACTCTGTGGTCGCAAGCTTGGCCCTGGTCCATATTGAGTATCCTTGTTGTCTTCGTCCTTTTTGGTAGTTTGAGTTTGTTCTTTGTTCTTTTCCTCTTGCGCTAAACTTGGGAACTCCTCTTGAAATAATGGTGACTGATGGCTTACTAATCCCCCTAGAAATTTGAAAATTATCAGTGATGAACAAAACTTGAGATCCATTTTCCAATTTTTCATACTGTCAAATAAATTGTTTCTATGATAATATTAATTGGATTGTCAAATGTAATGGTAAGATTTTAGAGGATGCTTTGGCAGGTATAACCTGCCGGAATTAAAAAACAGAAACTGAACCTTTTGTAACAAATTACTACAAGTAAATTATTCTTTCTCAGAACCTTCATAGTTCCTTGTGGCACTGTTTTAACTTTTTCTAAATCTAAAAAGTTTGCAAAAAAAACTTTGGTAACGTTATGCACTTTGTTATCACGATGTTAATTAACAATTTTTTTTTATAAGTGGTTATGAAATTTCTCTTGTTTAGCTTCTCTCTTAACCAATGACTTTAAGTTGTAATGCTAGAAACAACTTACCTTGTTGTCCACCCACAGTAACTTTGCTCCAAGACCGAATACCCGTACTGCTTGGCCCCCCAGACGGGATGTTGGTCTGGTGAAAAGAAAATATTTTCATAGCTATTGTGCATATTCTAAATAATAATAATAATAATAATAATAACCATTTATAAAGCGCCGTATATCACCTTAAATAAAATGCTCGAGGCACGTACAGATTTTTCACAATAAAAACAGTAGATATATAATTTGACATCAATAAGACCCTAAAATATGAAAGAGGTCACACAAAGGCTTGTTTAAAAAGGAAAGTCTTTAAATGTCGTTTAAAATTGTCGTGTGTAAAAGATAGTTTTAAATATGCCAGGAGGGCATTCCATTTAATGGGAGAGTAAACTGAAAAAGCCCTATCACCTAGCGTTGAATGAGATCGTGGTACAGCTAGTTTATTATTACCACTTGATCTTAAAACTCTATTAGGCCTATGACATTCTAAAATTTCTTGAATATAAAAAGGAGATATATTTTGAAAAAATTTATGAACAAAGGTCAGTACTTTAAAATCAATTCTTTGCTTAACTGGAAGCCAGTGAAGATCTTTTAAGACAAGTGTAATGTGCTGATGCTTTTTAGCACAGGATACAATCCTGGCTGCCTGATTTTGTACTCTCTGAAGTTTAATTATTTAAATAATCATCGCCTGAATACTTTTGCTCAACATGTTGAGTCTTTTATATAATATGGTTTTGCATTAAGGTATTCCTAGATTGATTTTTCTTATACATTTAAACTGTATCATAATAATACCTGACAATAATTTCTGCAGAAAATAAAAAAAGTGGACTAAACAAATAACTACAAAATAAGTGATTTTCAATATTTTAACACGTTTTCCCGATATATTGTTTTAGGCTTCAGCTTTTCAAAATTTATTCTTCTAATGATCAAGCCTGAACAGAGTAGGAGTTAATGAAAATAAAGTTTTGACAGGCTTGATCCAAGTTCATTGCTAGTATCAACTTATACACCCCTGCATCTAAGTTAAGTAGATGAGGGAATAAAGATCGTTTGATCTTTCAATTAATTCAGGGTTCTTTTCTAAAACCCGATAGAAGGACAGTTAAACCTGCTGCTTTACTATTGTAAAATATTGGTTTTAGTTGCTTCTTTCAGCCTGTCTACAATTTACTGAATATAATTCAGGATCTAAATACATCAGTGCTGATCAGCATTCTAAGAAAGCCTCCTTTGTCATGTTCTTGAAGTCACTATGGGTTGCTTTAATGCAACGATTTACAACAATAGGAAAAAAAAGATTCTCACTTTCAAAATCATTGACAATGTTTAAGAATTTATTTTTTCTACCTCATCAAATTTTAACCACACACACCTTGGCAGCTGAAGCCTGTTGTTGCTGTGCTACCACCAGTGGTTGTGTAGGCACGGCCGGCTGCGGCTGCGACGACAGCGGCTGAGCTCCACTTCCACTGGTCTCTTTCTTCTCCTCCTTCGACACCCATCCTGAAACAGTGAAAATAGTGAAGCATGAGCATCATCAAGCTGTCACTGCTTAGTCAATAAAAAAATGAAATAAAAGAATTTTTTTATGTAAATTTCATAATTAGCACTAGTTGCTCTCACAAAGATTTCAGCTGTCCATATTCATATCAAGAATTAACTTACCCGAACCCCCACTCGGGACAAGGCTGATGCTGGGGTCGTTTCCACTGTTTTCACTCTTTAAGCTAGGCAAATTAGCCGGAGGCGGCATACGCCGTACGCTGGACACTTTGCCCAAGCTTTGAAGCCCATGTTGCCGAGGAACTGTATTGCATTATCAAGAAAAGGCTATCAATTGAATTAATTATTACCATTAGCATAAAATAATTCATTTGCTCAAGTCAAGACTCAAAATTAAATCAAGTAAAATAAATATTGGGACTTCTCTTGAAGTATAAGGATTCTGTCCCATATCAAATACAAAATAACTTGGCCTAGTGGCAAAATCATTTTCAAAATTTAAAAAACGAAAGAAAGAAAAAGTACAAACTATTATCAAAGTTAAGTTTAAAAAAAAAAAACATTTTATTATAAAGAGTTAAAATCACAAAAAAAAACTGATCAACAACTTACTAATTACTGTGGGTTATGCACTTGGCCAAATAAACCCTACGTTTTGTTACAAGGTTTGGTATTTGCTACTCATATTGGAAATCTGACATTTTACTCAGCAAATGAATTTTACATTTAATTCTGTGACCAAACTGTCTATTACAACTGGCGAGCTCACAACAATTTCCTGTGTCATCCAATTCCATTTCCTCATTTTGACACAGATACCATCTTCATAAGTTTGAAGGCAAATAGGCCATGTAAGAAGGCAACAATTTCAATAAAGGGTCATTAGAGCACTTCATCAGGCTGCTAACATAATGGTCTATTTCAAAATCAATGGTTCTGAGAAAAACAAATAAAATTGTATTATTAAGCCTATTTGCTATGAATTTAAGTACCTTTCCCTGTAAAGCCTTTAATTTTGTATTCCACAATAATCAAAATTATAAGAGATAAACGATGGAGCATCAGTGTTATTTTGGCCTATCTTTGAGATAGATCATTTTGTTAACAACAAGACCTGAATAAAGGTGAATGACTTCTAATCCTTGTCTGAATGGAGAATGGGCAGTTCATAACTTAATGCTTATCAAAAAAATAAACTGCATATAGCACTTCAGTATTCTTTTTACATTCCAAATACTGGCATCTGACATTCATTTTTTATCCGTAGCCACCAATTGAGGCATTGATCAGACTTATAATTGAAACTTTTCTCAAGATATATCAGCAAAACTTAAAATTGCCCTATTTTTGAAACAGTAAATATAACAAAGGAATTAAGTACCAAACCACAAGGTAGCTAGCCATTATGATTTTTATAACCTTGTAAGATATCTATTTAGAACAGTGTGAGCTTGATATATAGAAAAAATCATAATTTTGTTACACAAGGTTCTCAGTGTCTTACTTTAGACTTGTCAATCCAGTTTTTAAATAAAGATTAGGCTTTTTTTTTTTTCAGAGGAACTTTCTATGCAAAATGGAACACCCCCATTCTTAACAACTTGTCTGATAGTCTCGCTTATGATATATATTTAAGTTCAACTTACCAGTTGACTTCTGAGTCTCGACACTTTTCCCTTTGTAGAGATTGTTTATATCAATACTCTTGAATTTACTTTTATTCTTCTCCCCTTTATTGCCAATCCCCGAAGTGGTGGACATTTTGCAGAGGCACAAACATTGAAGGTTTTATCATAGACCCTCTGAACGAACCGCACTTATCTGTAAGAGAAACAGCATCGTTTTATAAAATTGGCAGAAAAATATTGCCACATAAAATACATCAAATTAGTAAGACTATCACCTACTTAACTTCAATGTAATCTCATCCATTTGATGGCCATTTCCATAGGCTATGATAAGGGAAACAAAACAGCTTTGAAAGATGTATCTAATAGTCAATTAAATGACATACTAATGTTAAGCAAAGTATTCATACATTGTAAGATTATTCAAAAGATGTGACAAAATTGAGATTAATAAACAAAATAAAGCAATTAAGTTAGTGTGCTCGGTAACTGATTTGCACCCTTCAGTTTTAAGTGCACATGTAATAACAGACATTCTTAACCGTTATTTTAGGTACTGCAAAAATCTTTTTGGTTTTAGAAAGTTACAAGGGTAAAATTATGCAGGAAAAAATGATGTGAGGACCAAAATTTGATTTGGTTTAACAGTGTTTTAATGTATGTGCAATATTAACATTTACATAAAATTGGCCTCTAGATCTAAGTTTTTTTCCAGGTGGATCCAAATATAACCCTTTTCACCCAATCAAAATTCCAATATGTCAAAATTTGTTTCTGTATTGTAAATTTTAAGTATGCTTCATAGAGGACACCAAACTTCCATAATCTACTAAATAGCAAAAGAGCATGAAATTTAACAAAGGGCAAGCTGACATTCCTTGTTTTACCACATCTGAGGCCACTAGCATTTAGAGGATTAAACACTTTAGAACAGAACATCAACTAAGAGAGTTTGATAAAGAGGTTGACATGTTGTTTTGGTTGATTTGAAATATACAAAAAAAAAATTGCTGAGGATAGAGATGAGAACTGATCACAATTTTTTTACTTAATTTTTTAAACCAGTCAATGCGAGCAGCATAGGCAGGAGTATTTTCTCACCCACCCACCAACCCTACCCTTAAATGAAAACAAAATTTGATTGTACACTGAGCCATGATTTGAAGCATTTTTTTCTAAGCTTAGTTTGAGAGGTTGAATGATCTTTAGCGCATCTTCAGCTAAGTCCCTTCTATGTTACTGTTTTCTGTGTTGTACTGGCTCAATTGAGGCACTACAAACATGATGATGGTTACTCATCATAGTATACATAAAGCCCTTAATTCTAGCTTATACACTGAACCCCTCTCTCCTCATCTTTATTTTTTCTCGCACTATAGTATCATGTCATGTAATACCCGATTTCGATTATCAGATTTAAATTTACTCTTGATCAACCTTTTATTTTGATGGAAAGAGTTCCTTTTAAGGTACTGACTAATTTACACACCAAAGGTACTCTTTTCCTAAGGTGGATGGAATTTATTTTCTTTTCCCTATATTTAGATCTAGATCAAAATCTACATTAGATTTTTAAAAAATCTATATCTAGATTCTAGATTTTGGAAAGAGTTAGTCCGCACCTTAGGGAACTCTTTCCATTTTGATTCTCCATCTATCTTAATAATCCAATTATCGTCTAGTGATATTAACTACTGTAAGATGAAAAAATAAGAATGATCCTTTGTTAGAAATAACAGAACTGTCTGGGTTTGAAGAGAGGAGAGATCGAACTTTATCAGACGAATAAACGATAATGTAAATAACTCCACCACCCAATTAAAAAAAAAATACATGATATCAGTATATTTTAATCTTATACTGCCCATTTTACACTTTTGCACAGATTGATACTCGGTGACCGAAAAAATCATACCTGTAGAGTTAGGCCTATATTTTTACCATTTCATATTCCATAAAAATGTTTCAATCGTTCAACCTTAAAAATAAAAGTTGGAATTATTGCAGATATCGACCAACTCACACTAGGCTTTAACACTTAAACTGTCTCTTCAACTGCCTTTGAAAATACTATCTATGCCTATGAAATTTAAGAGTTTTCTTTAAAATAAAGTCCTTCACTAAAATCTTTATTAACTTCTTAATTTTAGAACCAATTTTAATCAAATTTGATGTGACATTTAATGACATATTATTAATAAAAATGTTAACATTGGATAACTAAAGGTCAAGGTCATTTTGATTTTTTTTAAATGTAAAATATATAGTATTTTGCAATAATTAATAGTCTTCTAGGGCAGATTTAAAACACAAATCCATTGCTATCTGGAGTCCTATAAAAGCAGACATTTCTTCAAGGTCCACGTTTCCATTGTTTGGTTCTGTATGGAATATTATCACCCCTAGCATTGACTGTCTGTCTAAATATAGAATTCCCACATCTGTTAGTTTCATCTACGATGTGCTGTAGTATTTGATCAGAAAAAAACAAAAAAAAAAAAAACAATCTAAAATAGTCTAGAGCTTAAAAGCCAGTTGTATCAACAAGAACACCTCTCCTCCTATCATATGTTGGCAGCCATTCATCTAGCTCTAACTCTTCATCTATGCCTAAAACTTCCCATTCATCTGCTTGAAATCGATCAGCTGGCTGAGGTTAACGCCCACATCTAGATCTAGGCCTGTTTCTATTTGTAGAATTAGTGCCCGATGGACCAGCTTGAGTGACTTGAACAAATTTCAGCTTCATAGTTTTGTTCTGAATCAGGTGAAGATGTAGATCTAGCAAAACTGATCCAAGAATCATTGCTATCTGATTCATTCCCTGAAAAATAATCTTCACCAGAATCTGAATCATCTTGATTCACAAAGTCACTTTCGTTTGACATTTTTCAGCTGAAAGTGATGTAGATCTAGCCATGCATCAAAACGGTATAATATATAGTCTCACTGTCATTTTACGGTGTTAATAGTTCTATAAGTGTCCATTCGGTGGTGCTTACATTTGACAAAGTCCCATTGTAGAATGTAGACTGTGATTTTAACGATGGTCAAAATAGGCATATGGCCACCATCTTGAATATTAAGACAATCGTTGAAATAGCCAATTTAAGTGTCAAAATTGTATTTTTCTGAATGAACTTGATATGCGGAACATGAATATGAAGGTTTTATTCATCCCAAATAAATACTTTTCAAGATATAAGCATTTTTGTGTTGCTATAAAAGCCCATTTAACTGCAAGTTTCAATTTTGTTCGGAAACATTCAATTGAAGCCGGACGTTTGTTGGGCTGATATCTGCAATTTTACCTAAAATTTTGCGTCTGGCACAAGGACAAGATTTACAGGGGATCAACTGAATGTTCAAAATAGAGCCTAAGGAATTGCATAAATTTACTGAAAATTTTCGGTAAATTTTTACCTGTACACCCACACTCACCAGAGAACACCCCCCCCTCCCAAAAAAAGAATAAATACATTAAAAATGAGGGGCGGATGCCCGACAAAAATGAAGCGACTTTTACTTAATAATACGTTCAAATCAAGGTGAAGATGAACCGGAAAGACAAGAAACTGCACTCAGTTAAAAATAACATTTTAATGCCAATGCGAGTTGGGTGTGCAGGTAAAAAGATACCAAATTTTCTTCCCTGTGAGGAGAGAAAAACAAATGGTGTGTATGCAAATCCACATGACCTCATTGGGAGTAAAAAATGTGTAAGAGGATAGGATAAGCAAAAGAGTACAATGCATCATGTGTTGAACGGTTTTTTTTCTCATATCACCAAAATATGAATATATGCCCTTTCTAAAACATTGCTCAATTGAGGTGCATGTACACAGATCTGTCACTTGTCTAACTACTTCAATGCTTTAAATGGAAAGGTTAACATCCTTTATCTTAACTCCATGCCAGTTGAGCTTGTCAAGGCTTCAATATCATAAGAGCTGCTAAGACAAGCGAGTTACAAAAAACACATTGCAGTAACATTGAACTGCTCCATCAGTTTGCATCTAATCTATAGATAATTATCATGTGATTGAATAAAGGATGATGCTGCAAAATGGCTGACTTTCCATGGATTGGTGCTAACAACAATTATTTCAAGATAGGACAATCCATACAAAGTTGTTCAACCAGAACTGAACAAGGGATGATTAACTCGACACTCGATTGCAGTATAAATACAGCGAGCCATTGTGTGACCGAGACACGCGGTCGCCGTAAATAAAGCACCAGCCTTTTTTAAACCGGCTCTCGCCAGCGCCGAAGCTGTACGACCTGTTATACACGGCGTCACATTTTGCTCAGAAAGTTGTATTTTAGTTGGAAGACGAGCGCCGAGCTGCTCACCGGCTATCACCAACTTAAGGCGAGTCAGATATTGTTACCGCACTGACTGGCCGAGGCCATCCATCAGCTGTCAAAGCACCCGTCCTCTTTGCTCAAGCGTATCACGCAACGCTGCGCTGAATTCGCTGCAATAGTCAGAAAAATCTAAGAAATCCCTCTCTTTTACCTCATTCTCCAAAACTACTCGTAGTAGGAGTACCATTGTTGCAGTCTTTGTTTTCTTCAGCATCTCATACAAAAGACTGTTATAATTTCGGAATTCTATACTAGCTCTTGTGAGTGTGATCAAGGTGTAAATCTAGTATGTGTTTCAGCCATGATTTGTGTCTCTAATCACGACTAATTAAATTAAATTGACAATTTTAAACAATCGGTCCATTTAAATTTTTTCAAATCTGCATTTTCTTAATCTTAAGAAGTTGAACTTTCAAGCAGTCTAAATTTCATCTGGTGCAAACGTTTTTGTTCTATATATTTTTAATGTTTTTTTTTCGTTATAATTCAGAATTTATCCAGTAACTGTTATTTAAATGGAGCATTCCCGTGATGGTCACATATGATGCATTAATGACTTATGTCAAATCTGTGCCACCCTCTGGCGTGTTCCGCGAAAAAACAAGAAAAACGGTGACAGAAAATTTAACTGTGACCAATTATCAGGAGAAATTATGATCATTTTGGGCCTCAACATAAGGCAAGAAACACAGGACTGTTTTTCAAAGTTTCTTTGCCTGAAGTGCTTTAAAATGATCAAAGACATTATGAAGCACCACAGGGAGGTGACAATAGTTAAGGCAAAAACATTACTTGATAATAACAAAGACAAGTGGTGTTCATATTCAACTATAAACATTACTGACTGTAGGGTATGCACACACAGACAGAGCCTCTCTCGAGGATTTTTCAAGAAGAAACAAACATTGCAAGATGCTGCTGCAATGGAAATGGGAACAACAGATGTTGCTGATCACACAGATGCTGCAGACAAAAACGTTTTGGGCCCTGAAGGCTCATGCCACACACCTACAAATCAGATAGATATCACACAGCTACTAGGAGCTCACACCTCTAGCTCAGACATAAGGGGAAGTGTCACACCAGAGATTCACGAAACAGATACAAGCATCACATTCCTTGATCACACAAACAGCTTTGCATGCAACAGTTCCAGCACTGACACCAACGTTTCACATCAGCCTCAACTTATTCCTGTTGCAGAATCTACACCAATTAAACCTAAGAAAACAGAGACACTACACAAGTCAACATCACCTATGATTAAAAATGACACCACCTTTAGTGAGGCACTCAAGTCGCTCCGTAGACACACCACTATCAAGGGCAGAGGAGCAGCTCAACACACATTTCATTAGACGAAAATTTAGGGAAAACCCGAAGGAACAAACAATATTGTGCAAGACAAAAGGACAACCCATAACACTTCAGAGAGTTGTAAGACCTAGAAAAGATACACAAACAGTTAGGACACCAACAAAGAGAAAGAGAACACACCTTGTGCAAAAGTTTAGGACCACCGTAGCAGGTACATCAAGTAGCTCAACAGATACACAGTTAGCTTCAGAGTTAAAAAGAATTCCAGTAGAACGCAGAAGAAACATAGTTACAAAAGCTACACTCAGACAGAAGTTACGCATTCCACGATACCATGCATTAGTGATCAAAGAGAAGTTGGGGCTGAGTTGGCGACAGAATAGGAAGCATGGTGGGTTACTCAAGAAAATGGGGATACATGTAGAAAACGAAAAGTCAATTCGGGAGCTTTCAAGGGATGTAGTATCAGACTTCGTCAAGGTAGAGTACAGGACATTTTTGAAGGATGATATCACAGAACAGCAGGCGCCTTTTGGCAGAATAGGGGAGTTACCCAGATTTGTAGATAGCTTGTTAGATGCATATGATAAAAAAAATTTGCTCACATGGCGGGATGGGTTTAATCCAGGGGATGAAATATGGGTTAAAATTTGGGGGATCATGGAAAAAATTCACTAAAATTTACGCTACAGATCGCAAACACAGCCAAACCAAACACACGACACAACACAGAAGTGATAGCGATTGCAGCAGTGCGCGTCTCACATGAGAACATGGTCAGGTTTTTAGAAGGAGAGTTAGGTAGCGACATCAAAGCACTTCAGTCCCATTTTTGGAGAAACAAAACACAAAGTTTTTCTAAATGGTGACTACGAATTCTTATGCAAAATATATGGCCTCTCAGGTCCCTAGGGCACCTACCCGTGTCTTTGGTGCCTTATGCCACGGCGAGATATGCACAAACCCGGTGATCAGTATTAACAAAGGTCACTAAAAACCATACTTGCTGACAACTCTAATTTCATTACAGATTCAAGTGCAAAAAAAGAAGTAGCCAAGTATCACAATGCTTTACACACACCACTCTTAAACGTCAGTTAGACAGCATGAGCCCTCCCTATCTTCACATTCTACTCGGCATCATTTTAAAACATCACAAACTGTTGGAAGACACTGCACACGTTACACACAAATAGCCAATCAAAAAAGTGAGTTTCTGACGCCTTTGGGTGAGAGTGTGAAAACATATGGATCCCAATGGCATCAGTTACAAGAACTCAAAAACAAACACCAAATTGAGGAGGGCTGCTTAGTATTTAGTGAGGGACAAAGTGATATTCACAGACACTCACAGACAATAGAAAGCATAGAGCAGTGTCTTTCTTCCCTTTCTTCCTTAGCCTCTGCATTAGACAAATACTCAAAAGCATAGAATTACACCTCAAGCATACCACAGTAGATCTTTCGTAGGTAACCACTGTCACAAACATCTTCAAGAAAATGTTTACACATAACTCACAGAGACAATTGTCAAACAAACACAAGCACTCACAAGAAACCCATTTCTCATAGACGAAGCTTGCACGATTCAAATCACATTTAACAGACTCAACGAAGCCTTTTCCAAAGTTCACAATACCATATCACACACGAAACATATTGACCACAGCCGCCTTCCAGAAATAAAATTAGCAATAGAAAATTATATGACCATATACAGAAGAATGTTTCCCCACAAAATCATAACAAAGCAGCATATCTTAGAACACCACTGCATCCCTCACATACAAAAAACATGGACACGGACTCGGCCTCCTAGGGGAACAGGGAACAGAAAACAGTTACCAAATGATAGCCAACTTAGAAAAACACACGGAGCACGGGTTTACTGACGACATTAAAAAGCTGCATCACATATTGACAGCACACCTACTTCAAGTTGCACCTAGCCTTCAGGGATAAAAAAAAAATGCACTTTTTAAATGTGATACTATGTATTAATTCTGTGAATTTATCATAAAAGAGAAAGTCTGAATACATTTTATTTTCCTAATAATTATAACTCTGTGATATCCTTCATGAAAATATTATTTTTTATTAACTTAACAATGTTGTTAGTTTTCACAATTTTCGGACTGAAATACAATTTGGACTAGCTACCAGCTTGTCCACAGGCTTGTCACTTAAACTGTTTACTAATAAGGATAATGATCGTAAATTTTTGAGGGACGTTTTGGACAAACTAGAATCTTGCACGGTTTCAAATTTCCTGAGTAAAAAGAAGCATGTCTGTTTATTATTGTTATCAAATTTCGAAGAAAAACAACGGTCAGATTTTTTAATATGATTTTTTTAAAATATATATTTGATTTTAAGAAAACAAATTATGCTGCTTCATGGCCCTATTACATGGAAACTATAAAAGCTAGCTTCTCCGTTCTTTTTTCTGTGTCTTCTAAGTCCTATGTAGCGTCCATAACGATTCCAACAACTAACAAGCATGTTTTGGTGTTTCCTCCATGGGATAGAAGATAACTTCGTATTCTAAGAAAAAAACATGCATGCTCAGAGGCGAGCAGGCTACCTGTGCTGACCCCTTCCTGACCCCGGTCAGCCTGACCTGCGCGAGACCGGCCGCACTAATCTATAACAGCGCTAGTGCTACACCGTGTATAGTGCACTCATTCAATGGAAATTTCCACTTTTTATGAATGGTTTACAACCTCTAACATTATTGGTTATGGTCTAGAAATAGTAACCAATGAAATTCCTTGAGAAGTTATCGCGTGGTATAGCGGGGGGTCCCGTGTACTGTGTTGACAGGCTTGCTTGGGACCAGGCTAGGCCTGCTTGAACAGTGGGGGGTCCCTCTTTGTTGCCATCAGTATCACTATGAGGTGGGGGGCTTACATCTTGAAAGTTTTACCGGTGTGGTTGTGAAGTGTGTGTTTTTTTCTTCCGCCAACAGGGCCTTGTCTTGATGTGGCATTTTTACAGTCTCCTTAGCCTGCTGTAACTCGGGTGCCGATCAGTATTATGAAAACCAGGCTTCTGGCTCTGATCACGCTTTAGCATCGGTGCTGTTGATCATGTAGGCCTATAGGCTATAGTCTCTGTCTGAATGTTTGAAGGTGTGTGTTCGTTACGAATGAGTCGTGAACGATTTTATTATTAACTTTTGTCTCATAAGTGGATTGGTGCCATGGGCAGTGCTGGTACCATTAGAGCAAAATGTGCTTGGTCATCAGTCTAATTCAGACCTCGCTACTTCTCTACTAATAGAGCCCAAAACTGGGACAAAGAGGAAAAATCTTCAGCGTGACTGCGCAGTCTGCACCCAGCCAGAAAAAAGGAAACAGTTCAGATATGAAAGCCCCTGCTGTAATGTCAGCCTACATGTTGATCCCCGAGTGCCCCTGCTGTAATGTCAGCCTACATGTTGATCCGTGTTTTAGGCTGTGCCATACAAAAAAGACTTCAAGAGAGCACACAAGAGACTTCTATCCCAAAATCCACAGCCAGCTGATGACCAGGAGTAATGAATTACAGCCACAACGCCAGTTCCTGCTCACAACAGTCCTTTTCAGGACTTCTTTCTCTATTCGCCTCCTCTTATTTTCTTCTTTGTCTACCTTTCTAATGGGCCGCAGGAAGTCCCAAGCCTGCGACCTGGAAATTTATTTCCAGGAACTCAGAGGGGAAATGTACTCTTTCTCTCTCTCTCTCTTTTATAAAAAGAAAGTCATTCTGGGCGGGAGATAATTGAAATCGATTTTATCTTAAAGCCCAGTTATTAAGCTTTAAGAAAATATATGGGTTTACAGGTATTACACTATTAACAAACAAAAAAAGGTATTTTTTTACCTGTACACCCAACTCACACTGGCATTTAAAGTGATGTTTTTCTGTTAGATTTCAATGTGCTGAGTACGAATTTGAAGGTTTTATTCGCCGCAAATAAAATAGTTTTTGAAATATATGACTTTTTGTTTTGGATTATTTCTTCTTTCTTAACCTATTTAAGCGTATTGATTAGCTCAAGGTAGGTGCCTTTTTGCATGTTAATTACTTCCGTCTTTCGCGCATGCGTATTACTTTCTTTTTAAGTTACTCTTTGCGCATGTGCAACGTCTACAATTACCCATGCGCATGCGCAATTCAAGGCGCGTCTTTTGTTCATCGCGTCGTTTGTCTCATTTCATTGTCATTACTCATTAGGTTCAACAGCATATGTGTTTTGATCGTGATCGTGATTTTCTTCATGGCTGCTTGTGATAAGTGTTCTTTTGATTATTTTCTAGTTATTGCTGAATTTTATAATAACGACGCTAAGTCATTAGCATTTTTTCGATCTCATAGTGTTTTATCATCAGAAATAATTTGCCCACATTTTTTTCTAACTGTAATTACCGCGAGGATCAGAGTGTTTGGCGCTGCAGGAAGTCTAGTGTTGTTCCTTAATCTAAGAAAAAAAAACCACAGTGAAATAGAGGAAGATAGTGATAAGGAGGTGTTCGAAGTAGCAGAGACGGAGCAAAGGTAAGAGCTGTATTGATTATTATTATTTTTTTCTTTTTTACTGTGTGCTGTTTCTTGTCTTTCCGGTTCATCTTGACCTGGATTTGATCGTATTATCAAGTAAAAGTTGCTTCATTCTTGTCCGGGGGGGGTCTCCCCCCAAATTTTTAGTAATTATTCTTCTTTGGGGGAATTTTATTTATTCATCTTGTTAACATTCCATAAAATTGCGCCTTCATAGATTCACGTAATCGGGACTACTTTCATTTATAATGCGATCACGGTCAAAGTCGACCGGAGAGACAAGAAACAGCACTCTTGTCAGTGTGGGTGTAGAAGTAAAAATTTACCAAAAAAAAAAACCCACAAGTTTTCAAAGCCATGCAATCAATCGCACAAAGTGTAAAACTGCTGTGCCAGGCTCAATGTTTGTAAACACTAGGCCCCCTGACAACCTTACAGCCAGTGACCTACTTCCAGCTGACCTACATAGAGCTTCAGGGGTTTAAAAAAAAAAAGGGGGGGGGTGGTGTTAGGTACTTTCCTTTTTCTATTATACTATGTAATATCAAAATTAAAGTTCTGTTCTTGGTGGATCAAGAGTTAAGTTTTTCATTCACAATTGTCTGTAACTAATCTTTCCCAAAAAAAAAAAAAAAAAAAAATCTAGTCTATAGATGTACATTTCTAGATTCTAGATCTAGATCTAGATATTTGTGCTCTGTTATCTCATTATAACATCTCATGAAAGACAAAGTAACAACATGTTTTCTTAACTTTTAGTGGCCTAGATATCATGGGGTATTTCAATAATTATACTGGTGGTCTCCTTTCAGAATTTGATACTATATCTAGATCTAGATTTAAGTCAAAAGGCTAAATGTAGTCCTGTCTGTTCGCACAAAGATCCATGAATTCTTCCCTCAAAATATCCACAGGCCCTATTTTAAAAACACCAAGGCCAACATGCTGAAAACCTCTGTTTCTTCCCTGACTAAGTAAAGCGGTCATGGTAAACAAAGGGAATGTTAGATTCTACATCTGGAACTGGATCTAATCTAGATCTAGATCTAGATAGCTCTATCTAGAAGCTAGAATCTAGATCTAGATTTCTATCTAGATCTAGATCTAGATCGACTTTTATATAAACACTTCATGAAGATTAAAGATGCGATCAAGGTCTATGACTACAGCTACTTCGATTTTGCTACTAAGCTGGCGTCGCATTTCAATCCCACTTTCGAAGGTATAGGCCTCGATTCTAGAATCTAGATTAGTTGTTGGAAAAGAATTTCACAAGACACAAATTAGAATGGCAGACTTTCTCGGCTATAACAGCTAAGCAGAGTGACGGTTAGATTTAAGAAAAGAAAGGTTTTCTAGCTGATTGCCAACTGACAATACGTGGCTTAGATCCTGACTTTAAACTTACGATAAGGTTTTAAAAGAATTGGGAACTGCAAGTCGAGTCCAACCTCTACAACAAGGCTAAGTTAAAAGAGCCTAGGCCTTCAACCTAGATTAGTCTAGGCGACCTAGGGATATCGCTATGCATCTTCCTTTCATAGATATAAATTGTAGATTCAAATACATATATTCAAAAAATATGTGCATACTCACGCAGGCCCGTTCTTTTGGGTGATATTATTTAACAAAATGAGAGTGAATATCCGATGTATTTCCACGGATGGCTTCGATTTCGATAGCGAATTTATTACTTTTGGCCGGTATTGGTACGACCAATATGGCGAGCACATTCAATGAATATGCAAATAAGGAGATATGACGTCATAATCCCCCAGAATGCATTCCTACAAGAGAGAAAGAAAAGCAAGTTTAGACAGTCTTGACAGAAACTAGGCCGAGGCCGAAAACAGACGGTTCTCAGGTTGTGATAGATATAAACAAAATAATATCTGCAATAGAATTGAAAATAACGATAAATTTGTATCCATCGATCGAGACGAATTTTTTGTAGAATAAGTTCAATGTTAACTTAGACTTAGTTCTGCATACTGCAACAAAAACAATAAGATTTCAAAGCAAGTAAAAAATTAGTCATAAGTGGGCTTTAAAAATAAAAATTTATAGAATACATGTACATTTCATACAGCGAAGAGGAATTCCATGGATCAGGCAACATTCAGAACAGGAATGAACCAGTCATAGTTAAAATTCTCTCTTATTTAACCTTAAGTTGTTTACCGTACCTCTCTCCTAGCTTTTGCCTTAAAACATGACCAATGAATTATGAACTAAGCATTTTCAAAACAAAGCAGCAAATTTATCACGAAGCATTAAAATAATAATATTAAGAAATACAAAAGTGCGTGACTCATTTCAATGGTCGAATGCTGGGCAGTATATTAAGAATTTTTTTTTTAATTTGTAAGGCTTTCTATTCTCAAAAAAAAAAAAATGACATTGGTACGTCCTCATCCAGACTAACTTGGAGTAGCCTTCCAACTTAAATACAAGATTCTTCTCCTTCTGTTAGTCCACATATGCAAATGCATTGCCTGTAAACTGGCAAAAAAAAAAATAACTCATGTAAATTCTATTCTTTACTATCTTTAAAACTCTATGTTCATAATAATGCTCATACTTATCAGATTAAAGTTGCGAAAGAAAAGTAGCAATCATTCAGTGTAAAATGGATTTGAAAAACCTTTATAAGTTTCTTGCAACTAATTTAATCACTTTTATTGCCAAATTTGTAATGATGAATCAAATAACATTTAAAGGACTGTATTCAGGTTTTTCCAATTTTCAAATCGAATGACTATTTAAAAACAAATTACGGGAGGTTTTTTTTTTTTGTTTTTTTCTTCTTTTGTTTCTTTTTTTTTAAATTAGAAATATTGAGAAAATACATTATTGTACTTAAATGGAGTTAAAAACTGAAAGTTACAAATTAAATTAAGTCTCACCTCCTGCGCAAGGACAAAAGCGTCATGGAAAAAATGTGCAGGAAATAACATGTATTAGTGATTTGATTTATCAGTATTTAACACCTGTCGTCACCGCCTTCTTTTTGCGGAGCGACGGTGCGATTGTAAGTTATGCTTTTTGTACTGCTTATTATTTAATATCTAAGATATCGACCGGATCCACTAATTGTCAACAAAGAGCCGTAGAAACATTCAATATAAGCCATTGTATTAACTTGATACTCTTAATTTGTCTTGCATGAGTTTTACATAATGTGACAAAATTTAAAATAATCATAAGATTTAGCAATCCCGGGTAATCCAATATAATTATTATTATTATTATTATTATTATTATTATTATTATTATTATTATTATTATTATTATTATTATTATTATTATTATTATCATTATTATTATCATTATTATTATTATTATTATTATTATTATTATTATTATTATTATTATTATTATTATTATTATTATTATTATTATTATTATTATTATTATCATTATTATTATTATTATCCCGGACCCTTAACATCTATTTTCTCTGTAATATTTTCTGAGCAGTTGCTCGTTTTTTCATTTGTATTGGAGAGCACTATTTTCTATATCAGCTCGAGCTCTACATTGTATCTGTAATGGATCATCAGCAACACATTATGGTCCCGGTGGAGGATAAAGTGAAAAGAGTGCTGCTGAAAAGATTGCGCTCAAAGAAAAGTTTTGCATTTTCTTCAATGTGGATATTTTCCCCACCTCTTCATTTCAACGGGCGATCATGCTTGTAAATTATGACATTTATTACGAATTTTACTAGATGTTGCCAGGATCCTGAAACAAATTTCCGCAATCTCTCTGATAAGATACATTTAACGTGATGTTTTTGCTCTCTGTATAAACTGATCACTTATAGTCTTGTGGTTTTTGTAATATAAATCAATTCATGGTATTGGAATCCTTGGACTGTGCATATCACGTTTTAACTACCAGTAAACGCTTCAAATAATAAAAGGAGAAGGAACATTGAAATAAAAATTTCAAGAAGCTGAAGAAGAAGGTGATGATGATGATAATATGATGAGGATGATGACGATGATTGTGGTGATTCTGATATGTTTTTGTTTGATATTTGATATAATAAGCCGTCCATCAGGCCTTTTTGCATTATGTAAATTAAGTATTTTAAACTTTCAAGTAATGCGAATTCTTAAGGGAGACAGAGAACTCATATTTCCTACCAATTCACATTGCTTTCTCATTGGTTCCACAAAACCTTTATAAACACGTTTCTTCACATTTTCTATCATTTTAAAGAGTTTTCATTGAACCAGTAAGGAAGTAGAATGGGATGCGAAAAGTTTCAATCCGAAGAAAGGACTCTTGCATCATATTTCAATGGCCGAAGGGAAGATGCGTAGACCTAACTGTAGGGTCTATTGATGGCGTCAGCTTGTTTTGGTTGCAGAAAAAAATATTTTTAGGTTACGCTTTTAGTCTAATTCGTGGAGTGTTCATTTTCGACCGATTGTGCCAGTATTTTGAAATTTGCATGTTTTAATCATAGAAGAAGGTATTTCCTAGGGCTGGGGCGAACTTTCAAACTGAATATGTTCGAAGCTTTGGGTACTGCACTACATGAGGCTCTACGTCGCGGCTTTAGCGCTGTCGACTCAGGACAAAGGACAGAGACGGAGACAGACTACAATTTTTATCGAAATTTTAGACGAGCGAGATTATGCTACTAGTGGCTGATAGAAATAGACAATATATACCTATTATTTTTACTTCATCTGTTTCACTGCCCCTAGCTCAAATGTTCCAATGCATTAAAATTGTTAAGGTTTAAACGAACTCCTGATTCTTGTTCTTAAGGAGAACATTCCTAAGAAGGGATCCTTTAACTTACCTGTGCTTCTCACACACGTTGCACAATTAAAGTTTACAATATCATCAGTTTCAATAATAAAAAAATCTAAATTTGCCCTGTAAAATTGTAAAAAGATTCTTAACATCTTTAAGGGACAGTGCAAGCATAAAGTATTATTTACCCCCCCCCCTCCCCACCTTTTGTTTCCAGCATGCACAAAAATTTGCTATCGATACATAACGAATCTGTCAATAATATATTGCATTTCTGCCCCTACACACACTCCCTTTGGGGGGGGGGGGGAACATGATCGCCTTTCTCCCATACAAATCGCAATCTCGAAAATTAAGGCCGTGATCGAGTTTGATTAATATTTTTTCAAGCCGTAGGTCGAACAAGAAGAGAAAACAATCAAAATTGAAAATAATAACCTGGGCAAGTTATAGAATAAATCATGATAATTATAAATATAACTTTACCAAAGACAATAATTTTCTTACATACTTGTAGCTTCATTTTTCGATTGATAGAACTGTATAAAGCATGTAGGAAAAAATTTGTCCAAAAAAGGGTAACACAAAAATTCGATGAAACTGTAGTTCAAATGACGATGACTTCTTTGATGTTTTTTTTTTAATCTTAATAGCTGCTTAAGTATTCATTGTTCTAACAAGCAGCACACCTAAATAGTTTAAAAATTCACCTTTTTTAGAGGTTTTGCAGAGGAGGCTACGGGCTCTTATCTTGATTAGGTCAGAATATTTTTAGACTTACCTATATCATTTGGAAAAAATCTTTCTACCCAGCGGTACGTAGCATAATCGCTTTTCGCTAACAAGTAACATGTTAGCCCTCCCGCAGAAAACGATATCTTTATGAAAGGTGTCGCATGATGATAGCCAGCGATGCTCGAATTCTATTAAGTATTTACTCAGTGCCCGCGCGCTTTTAGAGTGTGTATCAGCTGTATGCTCACCCTTACATGATGCGAGAGCTTTAATGAAGTCTAGGTACCTTACATAATTTTACGACCAACGATGTCCCTGCGATGAAAACAAAACAGGGCGATTTGCACTTGACACTAAGGAAATCACGGGCTAGTTACGTTATGACTCATGCTCAGTGGTACGTACATCGTCTGCGAAACTTCATTTTTGCCAGGAATAGCAACAGGCAAACTCCATGTGAGAACCTCTGACTCTTTCAGAATGGAAACCAAGGGAGTTCTGGATGATAGCACACGGGGGGAAAAATACAACGAGAAATTCAAGTACAATTATGAGCCTTTAGACCAATGACGGTGGAAACATCTGGTTTGCGAATGTTAAAGCCAGTGGATTTTTAAAAATATTAGCAATGATTGATAATAATATACATTTTCAATGATCTTAAAAAATGTGTTTGTAAACAAAAAAAAAAAAACAATACCGTAATGAAAACAGCGTTTATGTGGCGACGATAAAAACAATAATCCTGCTGCTGCTGATAATGAGTATGGGGATGATGACATGTTGACATGCCTTATTACTTGGGGTGGAACTATGCAAAGTCGACATCATAACATTATAATGATGAAATTATATAAAAAGTTAAAATTGATCTTCGTGGACAACAGCTGCATTAGAGAAAATAACACAAGCTTAATACAATGCATGGATGTGTTCCACATTTTGATTTCAAATTGGAAGATTGTACCAAGTTACAAACAAACAAGGCCTTTTATAAATTGAAACCATTCATCTTTTATGGTCTTAAATAGGCTATCGTATTGATATCTAGTAGATTGTAATGAACCCTTGAGCCGGAAACGGAATAAGAAAGTCAAAGCTGATGACAAAATCAAAAGTACAGCTAGATCTCGTCCGAAGTGTTTCTGTTGCTCTTAGGGACTTAAGTCCGGAAACCCTACATTCAAAATTAGGTAATCGTGATCAGTAAGAATAATTACTTTATTATAATTGATGATTTATCATCAAGTAATAAATCTAGACCTACCCATAGAGATGAAAAAAAAAAAAAGGAAAAACAACCTCTGAATAAAAAAAAAGTGTATAGGCCCCAAGTCTGGGTAAATTTGCAGTTATCGGCCCACCTCTGGCTTCGCAATTGAATGTTTCCCGACGAAATCGAAACTTGTAGTTTAATTGGATTTTAGAGCCACCACAAAAATGCTTTCTATCTTGAAAAGTATTTGTATGCGACGAATAAAACCTTCATATTCGTGTTCAGCATATCAAATTCATTCACCCTTGTCTTGCACACCCATTGTAAACATGCATATTTAATCTTTTAATCTTTGCCCTGACGATTTTAAAAGGAAAAAAAAAATTTTAATTAAAGCTTCTAAGGGTGAGTTGGGCCGATAACTGCAATAATACCTAGATGTTTGCTGCTTCGATGACTTCTTGTGGTGGAAAAACAAATTGTTTCTAGATCTATTTATAGACACCATCATGAAAAAGAATTAAGATTTTATTGTTCAACGAATTCGAAACTTGTTTAATGGAATTTCACTGAAATGTTTGTATTTTGGAAACTGTTTGGAAGAAAAAAAAACAAAAACTTCATTTGTGTGTTGAGCATATCAATTCATGAAAAAAATTTAAGTTTTAAAGCTTAAAGTGAGTTGGGCGGATAACTGCAATAATACCATTTTATTTTATTTTTTACCCCAAAAGATAAGTATTGCCGTAATATTATTCTTCAGCTGTTGACTCATATTTTCACTATAACAAAAATGCTGCGTTGGAAATGGATGTGTTTGAAGCGCACTTCTGATTAATGTAGGGTGACTAGATCTAGATTTTTCTTTTTTTTTTTTTAGCCCAGACAAGATTCAGAGTGCTTTAATTTTCAGATTAAGGAAGCAAGTGGAATGGTCACTTATGAAATTTTTTCTCTCATTGCTTACACGTATATCTGATATATGATTTGGCTTGTCTTTTATTTGATTCCCAGACCTAAACAGAGTAGCTAATGATTCTGATGATCGTCAAGACATGTTTTAGCTTTATTTCTGTTAATTTCTAAAGATACAATTTCAAAACTCTTTCAAAACAATTATATGGCCCTTTTGTTCCCAATGTTTCTTTAAGTTTTAAACTGATGTGAATTTCATATTGAAGGCATTCTTATAAGATTTTTGTCAGCCTTTTTAACTAGAAATATATATATATATAATTCAGTTTCGGTTGAAAACCTATAAATTATAGCAGCTTTGTATTTTGGATATTTCTGTATAAATTTATTCATAGATTCAAGATTTTGGCATTTTTTTCATGAGTGGTTAATAACATGGTTCATCTGTATTACAACTTCATTTAGATTTCTTGTTTAAATATTAAAGCAGTCCTATATCAGAGCTAACACCAGTATATATGCAGTGTATATATATATATATATGTATATGTCCACCTCACTTTTTACTTTTATTAGGACATTTTTACAAAGCCAAATTTTAAAAAAGTACTATAGTTGTTATACTTGCAGTCTTTCATGTTACAGATTGACTTGAGACATTTTACTTTGAGACTGTGATACAACCAGAAAGGCAGTTATTTGAGTTAGGCATAACAGCATAAATTGACATCGACTATAATTAAAGGAATTTGACTAAGCTATGCAATTTAAATGAAATTGTTGTGAAAATATCTTTGTCAAAACTTAAAGACTATTTGAATAACACTTCTTCTTTCCTGTTGAAAATATCAGCAAAAAGAGCCAAGCACATTCCTCTTCAGATCTGATTTTTTCTTATATCATTGCATAGATAATGGACAGAGTGATAAGAGTTGCCTTTATTCGACACCATTATGAATTGGTCGATTTCTTCCATCTGGTTTTTAAGTGATTTGCTTTGCCTACTACTTAGATAGCCTTTGATCCATTTTATCATTTTTTGATAGCTTTACCTCTGACTGTTTCCAAGCCCTTTATTCATACCATAGGTTAAAAGTTATTTTCCATATTATTTTCAACCCAGAGAATGATTAGAAAGACATCTTTTGAATTAATCTGTTCTTTTTTTTCACACACTCTTACAGACAGTATCAAAAATGGGATGGAAACAAGGCTCTGTCATCATGGAAGCTAGACCCTATGCTCATGTCATTTGCCACAAATGTGCTGAAGAACGCTGCAATTTCTGCCTTAAAAGGTGCTGTGGAATCTGTTCAGAATACTTTAAGTAGTGTGAAAAACATGAAAAAAAGTGTGTGCTTAAGCATACCACCAGTGGTATAAGATTCTATACTTATGAAAGTCATAAGGTTTCAATCAATCATTTGTGTTAAATATAGCATTATAGGGAAGCAATAAAAATTCTATTTAAAAAAAAAAGAAAGGGTTGCAACTGAAATATTAATCTACTGTAGAAAGTAGTACAGTCAGCATACGCGTGAGAAGTAAGATTTTGTTTGATTTATTTTTCACTGACATCTCCTCATGACTTAATTTTAAAAAATTGAAATGTGAAAAAAGGTAGCATTTGAAAGTTTTTTCTTCCTATCTTAAAATATGAAAAGTGCTGTATATATCTCTTAAAATAGTAAGGATGATTAAGAGTCATATGACTAAACCTCATATTGCATTGCAATGCTTTTGTTAGCAATAAAATTCTTCAGAGCTCAGAAAATCAATTTTCGTAAAAATTTGAACAAATGAAATTAGAGTAAGGCACATACAAAACAATGATAGATCTCTTAGACAGTTAATACATCAAAAAAATATCAACGTTTTGAATTTTTTAATTTTATTCTTTATAATTTGATATTTGACCTCTAAGATCATTTATAAGGCTGGCAAAACAGTATTAAATTTTGCCAAAAGTCATGCAAATAACATTTTTTCCCTCTTGTTCTGCTTTTCATAACCTCTCATTGAGTTTTGTTTTGCAAATTCTCAAGCTAAAGATTGAACAATAGATTTCTTAATAACTGGGCTACTTGATAAAAAATATGAAGCCAAACTGACAAGCATTAGGCCCTATCTTATTTTATTGGTATCAGAATATGAACCTTGAATATTTAGGAAAATAATTATCTTTTTTTTTTTTCACATATTTTCCTCAAGCTCAACTTTTATATTTTCTGTTTCAGCTATGTAAACTTGAAAAAATGTGGCTCTTGTAAAAGTGTAAGATATTGTAGCATGGCTTGTCAGGTAAGTTTTAAATATATCAAAACCATTTTTATTCCTGCTGAAGCATACTCATTATAAATGCATCCATAAATTGTGGAAAATATTTAAATTTCAACTATATATCCTAGTTTCACCTCAACTGCATTAGATTTTATCTTGTGAGATTAAAGAAGATCAATGTCTGTCTAAATGATTGATTTAAAGGTATTTTCAACAGTAAAAAATCCACTATCTGTCATTATGTAGCTGAAATAGTGAGGTACCACATTTATCCATCATTGCTCCAATGTCTCTTTGTGAATTTGCAAAAGATGTGGCCAATATTTTTATTCAAAATACTTAATGTTTCTCTGCTCAGGTCTCCTCTATTTAAAAAAAGGGAAACTAGAAATTGAAAGTGCATTATGTGAAGCACAAAGTACGGTTTGAGAGGGTTATTATTTATTTAAAATGCTGGACATATAACTGTATGTCCACATTTATTTGACCTGCTTTTTTCATGCACAGCTTTAAAAGGTAGCAGGATTCATAAAAGCAATATTGTTCAATTATTAGGATTTCAGTTAAATTTTTAGATGTACAGCTTTTTTTTTTTCCCAAAATGTCTGAGAGCATCAATTGCGGATGTTGCATTTGTTTAAAACATTTGTACATTTTTCTCAAATGTACAATGATTGTGCAATGAAAGAGATGTAACTTTCCTCTTTTAATATGTAAATGATATCTTGTATCATGCACCCTGTACTAATAAGATTGATGTTCAGCAGTTATAAAAATATAACTGGTAGAAACTAGATTTGTTTTTCCTTTTTTCTCATACTGTCTCTAAATGTCAAAATGCTCAAAAACAATAATACAATATGAATATTTATGATAATTTCATGCAATAACCATCAATGAAACAATCCAAAGTCCAATATCTAAAACATTTCAATGTCATTGTGAGCCACCTGTTTTTCAGCTGAATTTTTTGTGAGTCAGATATTTAATCATAACAAATTATTATTTTAAGGTAACTTATTTATTAACTTGCTAGTATAATTGTAAGGCTGTGCACTTTTGGAGAAAAATTTAGTGAATTTTTTTTTTTACAGCACTTTAATACCCTGCAAAATCCATGTCCATAAATTTTTGAATGGATTATACCTGTTAATCTTTGAAACAACAAAACCTTTATATAAATGGCAATTCAACTTTTTTTTTTTTAAATTTAGAAAGGAGACTGGAAAATTCACAAAACAGAGTGCCCCGTCATGAAACGTGTTCCCAATGTGCCCACAGATAGCATACGTTTGTACTTGCGACTTGTTATCCTGCATCTGGTGAGTCATCAGATCCTTGCCCAGACATCTTAGAATGATTAATGGAGACAAACATTTTCTTATCCTTTCCATGGCTGATCAGTTTATTCCTTGATGTTAGTCTTTGAACAGTGTAGAATATCAGTATTGCTGTGCTTGTACTGTTCTGATAGTTATAACAATGCCATGTAAAAACGTTTAAAAAATGTGTATCATAAATCTTATAGCTTTCATGTATGTCACATAAATGGAAAATTTTGTGTTTTTAAATATCTTTATCCAATTGAAGAAATAAAAAGAGTTTTTGTGCAGAGGAAGACGGAGTAGGATACATTAAGCTTAGCAAAACCTGTATGATTTTCTCACTGCTTGCTTCATAAAACCATTTTCATTTCCTTACTTTTGCAGATAAGCTTTGAATTTATGTAGCAAAATCCAAAGTCTTATTTAATTTAATTTAAATCTAGACGTGAAATTGATACAAAGAGGCTTTAAATAAAGCTAGAGTCATTTTACAGCATAGCTTCCATATTGATAAAACTTATTGCAAGATCACATAGTATATTCTATTCTATGAAAAAGATATGGTGCAATATTTGTTAGCAGTTGGCACATCAATATGCTATTTTTTGAGTAATGAAAGAGTGATCAATATGAAATATGTTCTGCAAACTCTTTTATGAACTGTGATAAAGCTTATTTTCAACCCTCCAAGCGTTGACAACCATTAGTACACTTCTGTGGCATTACTGCCGTTAAGTCTGCCGCTTTTTGGCTGTCTCAGTTACAAAATACAAACTTTTTCATAAACTGATTATGTTTTTCCTTCAAGAAGAAGAGTTCTACTTTCAAGAAGTGAAATTTTGCTGTTTAAATGTTTGAAAATGGATTTACGCTTACTGTTTTCGTCGCTCTTAAATTACCCTGACGCCATACACCTTAATCAATGACGCTTGGAGGGTGAAAAGTAATATCAAGCATTTCTGATGCTTTTGATGTATCCCTTTTTATCACTGTTGAAAGTATTTAGGGTTTTGATTTTCCCAGCAGACTCACACTCCAAAAGCTTTGAAGTGACTGCAGAATTAACTATCTCATACAGAGAAAGGAAAGTTTTCAATTTCAGATGTATTTCATCATAATTGTCTTAGTTGCAATGCAGCAAACATGCAACTTTAAGATGTTCTATTTTCTTCATGCAACAAATAAAACAATATTTTTTAACTCCTGTATTCAATCACTCCAGGCTCATTCATCATCCTTGAAAGATTCCAAAGCAGAAGCGCCATGCATCAGAAATTTTAATGACATGATGTCTCGTATGTTATATTCTTTATTAACAGCTGGTTGCATCTTTTTTTTCATGAATTTTGAAACAAAATATCTTCTTTAAATATGCATATAATAATTGAGATGATCATTTTTCATCATTTTGAGAACCATTCAAAACAAAATTGGAAGAGGTAAGAGGAAGAAGGGTTTGAGTTAATGAAAAAACGGAAAAGAAAATTCCAAAGCTTGGTTTTATATGACTGAATTGATTAATCCATGAACTATTAATTGATAGTTTTTTTTTTAATTGTCACCTTCTTCTCATATTTTTTCATTCATTTTAACATTTTTGTACCACTTTCAGACAGCGAAAACATCAAGACAGACAAAAAAAGAGCTGAATTATTTCAAATAGCTACTGACTTTCTTCGAGCCTATACGCATGGTATTCTGCAGCTACCTAATGATGATATACTTTTAGATATATTTGGCAAGGTAAGCAAGCATAAACGGTAGGATGCTCTTCTTAAATCACTCTACAACTGACATCATGGGCTATTTATTTTAGATCTAGATATAATAAAAAAATTAATCTCAAAATATATGTATTTGAAAAAGGCAATAGCCATGTTTCGCAGATTGAGTTTCGCACTGTAAGCATGAGTCATAACGTAACAAATACTTGGTTTCCCTAGTGACGTGTGTAAATCAGCTTGTGTTGTTTACATCGGAAGCAGCAAGCGAGCGTTGGGCCTGGTCAGTCTGGTCAACTGTTAAAACCAGAGAAATCTGCTGCTGCTGGTAAAACTGTCTCGGATCATGTGGTTCTTATGTAATGTAACTGTGTGAGCATGCTGTGGAAACACACTCTCCATAGAGCGCTTGCACCTAGTCCAGGCTAGTACTCAGTATCGGTAGCATTAGAGCATGGCTGTTAGTCATCATGTAACCCTTACATAACAGTTACGTTCTTGGTGAGAGGACTAGCATGTTTGCGAAAAGCTATTATGCTACGTACCCCTTGGTGGGAGGAGTTTATGCAAATGATGTCGGTCAGTCTAAAAATATAACGTCTCAGCCTAGCTTAGGGCCCATAAGTCTTTCCTGCGAAACCTCAGAAATATCTCAAAACTTTTAAGCCATGACAGAATAAAGAGAATTTCTTTGGGGAACACATAATTTGGTACCATTTTGAGTTGTGTACAAGCAAAAGGTAGTGCATAAATACCATGCTTGTCAAGTCTTGCTGAGGCAAGAGGATTAACTATCTGGAATTGGAAAAAAAAATTACTCCCTACTCGTATATATATCAATATAGTGGACATACTAAGGCCATATTTCTAAAAGAGATCATTATGAATAATTACAATTTGATTAAGAAAAAAATAATTGAGGTTTTTAAATTTTTTTTCAATATTTATAAAATATTGGCATGCGATATTGATGCAGATCATCAGAGGTATATAATTGTCTCTGAATTGAGTCTTTCGTCTTGATAATCATGCATTTTGTTTATAGACTTAGCCCTTGTAAATATATCATGAAAATCTTTAATGCTTTTTTCAGTGCTCTTTTTAAACTGCACGGCAGAAAATAACTTATTTAAAATAAAACCCAGAAGGAAAGTAGTTATTTCCTTTCAAGACGCATTAATGGAATGAAACTGTAAGAATCAATTTTTATCCTCTGCAGATGGTAATAAACACCTTTACTGTTGCAGATGAGGTGCTTCAAGATATTGGAGTTGCTGTCTATGCTAGGTGAGGAACTCTTTTTATAGGGACTGGATCCTATTTCATAATTACTTTTTAAACAAAAAGGAAGATTAAAGATTTTTGGTGTAGATGAAGATGGCAGTGACAATTGCAATGCTGATGATAATGCTACCTCTGTTGTACTTCGGTTGATGCCAAATGATGTAAAAGTTTTTTAATAGTACTTTAAAAGATTAAATGTAATGAAGCGCAATTTTGCTGATCCACCTATCATGAAAGATGACATCCTGGTAGCAATAAGAAAGACGAAATTAGGCAAAGCAGCAGGTCCAGGACAAGACAGTATATCAATGAAACTTTCAGAAGCACTCAAAGAATATGGAATTGATTATATCACAATATTACTCAACGAAACCAATGATACAGGTCAGATTCCACCAGACATCTTCAAATCTTTATTTATAGCACTGCCGAACAAACCAGGGGCAACAGCGTGTGAATTGCATACAACAGTTTATCTTATGAGTCATATCACCAAAATACTTTTAAAAATCATCATGATGTGAGTCAGGTACAAAATCAAACCAGAAATAGCAGAGGAACAGTGTGTCTTTGGGGAGGGAAAAGGTTCATCAAATACAAGCTGCTTCCTTAGAACTATTATTGAACGAGCTCTGGAAGTACAAAAAATGGTATACCTCTACTACACTGACTACACTAAGGCATTTGACTTAGTACGACATGCTGAAACTATCACACAACTAACAGAGTTAAAGTGAGATGGAAAAAATCTACAAGTGATCAAAAACCTGTACTGGGAACAGATAGCAGCCATGCAAGTTGATGGGGTTAACAGCTCATTTAAAAAAAAACAAAGCGTAGTTCTGACAAGGATGGTTGCTTTTCTTAGATTTTTTCTCAGGAATTAAAGTAGGGGGACACAACATAAACAGCTTGAAGTACGTTGATGACATTGTATTAATTGCATAAAATGAAGAAGAAGTATGCTGATGACACTGTATTAATTGCATAAAGTGAAGAAGACTTGCAACAATTATTAGACATTGTTGAAGAAGAAAACAGGAAGAAAGGTTCGGAATTGAGTACCAAAAAGGCAGAAGCAATGGTCATCAGTCGAAACTATGAGTTCCACAGATTAACATCTACATCAGCGGGAATAAAATCAGGCAAAAGGATAAATACAAATACTTGGGTACTTCAATCTCAAGTGGACACAACTACACTGATATTGCATCAAGAATAGTATAAGCAAAAAAGATTTTTCATAGAATGAAATCGGCACCAACAAATAAAAAAAATCTCCATTCACACAAGAAGAGCTGTAGAGTGCTATATTGAACACATTCTCATAAATGGATGTGAGGCCTGGACAATTTCAAAACAGGTACAAAAGAAACTGGAGGCAACAGAAATGTGATACTAAAGAGAATACTATGAATCTCATGAACTGCAAAGAAATCAAATGAAACAATGTTTTGAGAAGCTGACACAGGATCACTCATGAATAGAATACATAAACATTTTGGCATGTGATGAGAAGAGAGAAACTAGAACATGTTTTGACAACTGGAATGATCCAAGAAAAACACAACATGAGAAAATAGGGAGAAAAGGTTTTGGATGGACTAACAAAGTGGCTAAAAGTAGTATCAGTGACATATGCAATAAAAGTGACGAGGGATAGAAATGTGTGGAAGGTCATGATCGCTTTTGCTAAAGAGCACAGCACCCGACTGATTGATAAAACTGGAAAATGGTGTAATCCATACATATTTGTTGATTGATTAGAGAAGTTATCGCATTGTGAGAAACCGATTTTAAAATTCAGAGAAATTTCTGATTAATATTATTTTAGAAATCACAGGCCTTTATAGAGTCTTAGAAGAATAAAGCAAAAAAATGTTGTTTTTAGCCAGTCTGTAAGTTTCTGTTGTGGCCACTTTGATTTGAAAAAAAAAAAAACAACAAACAAAAAACACACACATAAAAAACCCCACTCTTTCAAAAAGGTTTAAAACTTAAGATGCCTTCAGATAGTGTAAGGCTAGTTCACACAATTGTCATTGTTTGAAGTTCAAGAAGATGCAATATTTTAAATATCAATATCTTTACATGAATTGAATGAGTTCAAAGCATCTATTGTTCTGCTTTGAGTCAAATATTGCCAGCACACAGGCTTAGAAAATGGAAGGATTAAAATCTATCTCTTACAATACAATGCACTTTGTCTCAGCCCATCTGTACTAAATCACCGGTGCAGGCCAAATGCTGTAGCTTCATTTGATGGACAAAAAGTCATCATCAGGGCTGTGGAGGATATACCCAGTGGCTCTCTCTCCGATGTAAGTTTGATAATGAAAATCAATGAAACAAATATAGATTTAATACAAAGAATTTGTGAAGTGCTGTTTCAAGTTGCTTTGAAAGAAGTTTATTGATTTCAGCCCTCACTATTCAATTTTTTTTCATTCCTCTATATGGATAACTATCCTTATATCACAGCAGTTAAGACTTTTGGCATGTTTCTTGCACTCATATTAAGATATGTACATTAATTTATAGCTTAGCATGCAAGTTTGAGATAAAAAATATTTGAAGCTATTGAATTGGAAAAAAAAATCCCCATAAGATAGGCTTGTTAGAATAATTGAGATTTTGAATTGTTGAAAAACTCAAGCTAGTTTTACATTATGGAATGGGATGATTCTGAGGCCCTGGTGGTCTCTTAGTACACCACTTGAATCATTTCCTTTTTCTACCAGGTGTACCTGTGCTATGTAGATCCCATGGCTACCATATCAGAAAGGCGACAGCAACTACAAGAGCAGTACTACTTCAGTTGTAATTGTGATTGTTGTCTCAAAATCAATATGGTAAGAAAAAAAAATTGCTTTTTGTTTTCTTACCAATATTTATTTTCAAACCTTCCTCTTAAATCAAATGCTTATCATTTTTCCATTACCCTTGAAATTTTTTCAGCTATGAAAACTTTTTGGAGCAGTTTGTCATGCATATTTGCTCAGCTCTTTTATCCATAATAATTATATTTTAATTAATATCTTGGTCATTGACTGCTCACTGAGAATAACTAGCCTTCAACATTAACGGCATGTTAAATATGTTCACACTAAATATGGTTCCAAATTTAGATTCCTCACCTAATCACCAACAGAAAACCTTTGATTATGGTCCTCCAAAACAAGTTTTATTTTTGCGTCTAAATTAGAGAACATTTGACTGAGATACCTAGATTTACCAGAAGAGCTTTTTAATAACCTTTTTAAGTTCAAAAGAGTAATAAAAGATGTCTCAGAAATCCATCATTCTTATGAAACTAAGCAAGCTTAAGGAATAGCAGGTAAATCCATTGATATCTGGCATGATGGCATGGACAACCAGAAGCTTGAAGTTCTCACTAAATGAGATAAGAACTGAACATAAGTGAAGTTCAATATCTGTTGAACATAACACTATTTTTGCTATGACAATAAAATTATCATTGTACCTCCATTTTAATTAAAAAGAGAGAGACTCAAAATTTGCTTTTCTTCTACAATAAATCTAGGCTGCATGTTGACTCATTTTATGAGAATGTTTGTTTAACACATATTAATCTCTCTCTTCTCTCTGCCTGTTTATAATACTAATTATCAAGGAGATAAAGGCAGTATTATCCATCCAAAACTTTTTCTAAGCATATGCCTTATTTGTGAGGAATTGCTGTGGCAAGAGCAAATACATATTTAGGTTTTAAGCCATTTGAAAAATAAATCCTGGTCAAGATAATACACTTTATGTACCCTATGTTTCCTGATTCATAGTTAAAAAAAAATAACAACAGAAAATTTTCTATTCTCAGAATTTCTTCTACTTTTTTTCAATTCAAAGAATTTTGCAATGAATACAATTCAATACAAAATTTCTGACTACTCCTTTTTCTCTATTCATACCAGGAAGCCAGAATGACCTCCATCGAAGGAAGCAATGAAGGTGAAGGGAAAAAATAATCATTTACCATTCATGTGCTCATTTAAGGCAACATTTTGGATCTGACAAAAGTGAATGTTTAAATGCTGTGTAAAAAACACCTCCTTTTTCCTCTGCTTTGTTATTGTAAACCAGTTTTATAAGCAAAAATTTTTTTTGCAATTTTCTGCTTTTCATTGGCATTGTATTCTGAGGACTGAAATCAGGAGCCATTAATGTGCATTTAAAATCTTTGCATGCAATAAATAGAGAGTGTTACCAGACCTGCCATTCATACCGATTTAATCGGAATCATTGTGATTTTCTATAGAAATTTGATCCATTTCCGATTTTCCAAATATTTAGGAAATATTCTGATTTATTTTCTAAGTTTTCACCTCCACGATTAAAAACATTTAATTTTTTTTTTATTAGACCTACGAGATCAAGAGATAGCCTGCACAAAAGAATAAATACGGACAATATAGTTATTACATATCGATATTGTTTTTTTTATTATATATTATCAAATCCGGAATTGAAATTGATATTAAAATTTTAGTTGGAACCGCCCCAAATATTGATTCTGCCGAGTTGTTTTCTTTATCGTTTATTCATCTGTGAAAGTCACATCCTGACTTCTCCGTTATTTCCAACGAAGGATAATTCTTATTTTATCTTCTAAGAGTGATTTCTATTAAAGTTCAGCGCTTTTTTTTCATCTAGATATTGTCAGTTATCAAGATCGATTGAGAAATCCTAAAAAGAACTAGACTAAATCAAGATGAAATGACACGAGACTCTGTACTTGTAGGTCTGTGAACAGTAAAATCTAGATCTGATAATACGCCTAAGAGACTTTATGAGGATGCAAACTTTACAAAGTGCACAAGATCTATGATTTGATCATTTTATCTAATGTAGATTTAGATCTAGATCTAAGTTACATCTAAATCATGCTTAATTAGTCTGTAACGCATCGTACTATAAGTTGATCTATTCATTTCCTCACCCTTTTTTGGTGCGTAACTTTTGGGTAGCGGATCGGGTAGATCTATGCACATTATCTTATTTAGTTGCATAACGTTTGTATTTCAAGCCTAAGAACTTAGTTTTGTTTATTGAACACAGCCCGCACTTGTATGGTCAAGATTCTTTTCGAATTTCCGACTTAGTTCTAGCATAGTAATGATCTCGTCACCCCTTGTTTACCTTTGTTATGATTGGTTGCTAATTGCTAATGACGTGTGCCGAGAATGTTCTCTTATGATTTATGCAATTCCTTTTCTGGATGATTCGACGAGATTTTGTATAAATTTAAATAAGAATCCAAATTATATTTAGTCAGTCAACATCATAGAGTTTATAGTGAGTCAACAACATTGAGTCTACAGAGAGTCAACATCATTGAGTCTACAGTGAGTGATTAATGAGTCAACCTACAGGTATTGAACAGCCTAGCTCTTGTGTAGGATTAAACAGTTTGTAATCTTTACTTGTGGACTTTCGGACTTTTTTTCTACGGACGAGTCGTGTGATTGGCTGTAAATATTTTGAAACCCCTAGACAAACTGAGCCTAACAGATCACCCCCACCACCAAATCTGTTACATAGTCTCAATGTCACAGCGTAATAATTGTACTTAAATTGACCTGTGATCGAAGTGATTGAACAATAGAGTGGATTACACTCTTTAGATTATTTAGATAATAAAATGTTACAACTTTCTAGCAAATTGTCAATTTGCTCCCCATGAAATATCTGGTTAAGTTTTCAACAGCTGGATCTAGCAAAATTCATAACATTTTTAAGTTTCCCAAGTCAAGTGTGAGAAATGCGTATCCATCATATAGAAAAACTATCTAAAATAAGAAATGAAGCATCAAATGTGTCATTTTTTTTAACCCTTTCAGCAAGGAGTACATTTACTCCTTTTCATATAAAAATAAACCTCTTGAAGCCAGGAAGTCATGTTGTGCTCTTCGTACACAAGCTAGGTTGGCAGCTCTGCTCTTTGTGAATTCATCAAATGATGCATAATGCCAATGCCACCCAATGTAGTCACTTAAAAGCATTGCAAGGCTTAGAGTACTTGATTTAAACTGAAAGAGGTATGGAAAAAAGATCTTAAGATTATTTAGAATTTTTCCCCATTTAAGAATTACAAGCTAAGAAATCTGGTTTTTATCAGATTTCAGAGCTAAATTGATGAATGAACATTGATCAGAGATGAATTGTGTGTTTTGTAATGTATGCTACACTGTAGAAGGCAAAACAAAAATGAAGCAAGTCATTCAGATTTTTTTTGAGTAGATTCAGATTTTTTGACAGAATCATTCAGATTTTCTTTCCCTGGAGAGTAGCAGGTCTGTGTTACTAAGAAACTAAGTAGAATTTGAATAGTTTTATGAGAATGTACTGTCATCCAAAGTATGTGTGAAGTATGAGCTATGAGAATTCATTACAAGGAAATTTGAGACTTTTCAAGCTAATCAAAGAGACCTTAGACTGATTCACAATCACAAATACTAACATAAGCTATAAGAATTCATTACAAGAAAATTTGAGACTTTTCAAGCTAATCAAAGAGACCTCAGACTGATTCACAATCACAAATACTAACATGAGCTATAAGAATTCATTACAAGGAAATTTGAGACTTTTCAAGCTAATCAAAGAGACCTCAGGCTGATTCACAAATACTAACATGAGGTCATTTGGTGGTTGTTTCACCACTATGAGCTCAACAGAGGTGTCAGTACATCTTTTTTCTGTCTGGTCCATGAAATATTTATCACAAACTTTTTACATGAAAGGGATATGTTTCCTTTGATGAAAACTTAAATGCAAATCTAGGTGAGATATATATCAGATTTTTAGAACATAGTTATGCTGAGTGTAGAAGATTTGAAGGTTTGGCTAAGGCTTGTCTTGTGGCATCAATATATAGAGATAGTAAAAAAAAGTTAGGCTTTATTGATTAAAAAAAACATATTGTTACTTTGCAAAATGTAACTTTGATGATTTCATTATAAGTGCTAATCTATCTGATTCTTTGGTTGAACTTACTTGCTAACCTTTTTACTTTTAGCATATCAAATAGCATGTTTGCCGCCCATGTCAAGGAGTCCATGAGGAATTTGAATTAAAACATTAAAAAAATTATAATGGTGAATTTGACTAAACTTAACACAGTCTGATATCTTTTTTATATAAGTGATCTCACTTTATTCTTTCTCCTTTTTTCTCTACTAGGTGATTTGGATGAAGTGAAAAATTGTCTGAATGCAATAAAAGAAATGCAGAATGATGAAGGTTAGTAAATGATCAGAAGGAACTCCAAGACTTGAACATTTAGTCATTACAATTAGTAATAAAAAGTTTGCTTGTATCTTAATACTCTTAAAACTAATATTACTAACAATTTTTGGTGTAGCAGACATTTCAATACACACAGACAATCTTTTGTCCTAGAGATGCATGCATTTCAGATATTTTTGTTACTCTTTGCATATTTCACTTTTTTCCATTAAGCATTTTCCCTTTTTACGCTCAACAAAAACTGACCAAAAAATGTTTTGCAATTTGCAGTTTCAACATTTTGATGTTTTATTCTTTTATCCACATATTTTTTACATTTTTTTTTAAACAATGAGGTCATGGTATTAATGAAAATATAATATTTAGTAATTAACCTTTACTTCTGATGATGCGACTTTAATCTTCAGAATTTAATCATTTTCACCCAACATATATAGCTAATGCTGAATTCATCAATGTATAATAAGAAAAATATCTTGACTTTTTATACCTTTCACGTTTAGCTGAAGCGGGTCAAATGCTGTCAAAATGTGAGGCCTGTCTTGCCCATGTGAAGCTTCCGCCTTATAATTTACATCTGACCAGGCTTCGAGGAAAAGCATTTGATCTAGCTATAGAGGAGCAAGAGTGGGACAGAGCACTAGAGCATGGCATCAGAAACCTCAAGCCTTACATGTGAGCACTATGTTTAGTTTTTATGTCACTTTCATGTTAATTCTGATTCACTTTTGTTTTTTTATCTTAAAAAATAGCAAATCTCTGAATTGAGAACAAATGTCTTCACCAAATTTAAAGTTAGGTCTCTTTAAATTCTGGCCAACTTATTAACTACTAAACTATTCTTTTAATTCATTGATTAAGTGTTTCTTCATTTATGGATGAAAATATTAATAAGATAATTGAACTTCATAGCTTTGCAGATTCCTCAGTCATTGGTAGTTATAGGATATACATATTGTAAAGTGCTCAAGGTCTCACAGTATTTATAATGCAGACAGGATTTTTTTTTATTCCTTATATGTTCTATCCATTACTTTGAGATAATATTTGCCTTTCAAATATTCTTGAGTCAAATTGTGGAATTTTGATGAAAGAAAATCAATACATATTCTTTCTGTCTTACTATTTTGAAAATGTAAAATTTCTTCACAAAAACACAGAACAATTTTTTTTTATTTTTATGGTAAATAAGTTCTGAATAGTACATTGTTCTTACTATCAAACTCATTGAATGTGATGTTAGTGAAATACATTTCATTTGGACTGGGTGCAGGACATATCCTTAGAAGGAACACTATGCGCTTTCTGCCTAGCAGATTCAGTATTTGCAATTAATGAACTCCTCAACTCATTACTTTTTCTGAGTAGAAACTGCATTGTGCTATGTATTTTGTAATGAGGAAAGCAATTCCATGCAAGGTTTTGAAATGTTTCTTTTTTTAAAAAACATATTGTTTTGTACTTGGTTTTTAAATTTAATCTCATTTATGATGTGTAATTTTATTGCTAATATTACCGGCTTTTAATATCATGTTATTTGTTTTTCGTTTGTTGGTTTAAACAAGGCTCTAGATTCATTTGGTAGATGCTTCACCTATATCAGACTAGACTTCATTTTAATGTTAAGCCCTTAGTAGTATATTCGTTGAACAAAAATGGTGAAAAATTGGTTTCAAACTGTTTTTATCTTGTGAATTTCATTTTACCAGAGAACTGAATCCTCCTTTCACTCCTTCTGTGGGTTATCTCTATGCTAACATGGGCAAGCTGCTGATGTACTTAGGCAAGCTGCATGAGGCTGTTATGCACCTTCACAAGGTATGTTGGTCTTTATGTTATTAAGATGCATGGACTGGCCCTATTTAAACCATCAATTGCAACTCTTTGGCTCTGGTATAGGTTAATATGCAGCAATTTAAACTTAAAAAATCAAATTCTATGATTGTGTAGTTATTGGAGCACTGGACTTTTTTCACCCATTTACCTCCTCAACGCTAAAAATCTTATAAAAGTAAGCAGCAATTTTTTTTTCACAGTTTAATCATATTTACTAGATTAATTTACAGTTTGTGGTAGATTGCTTTCTTCTAAAAAATATTGAATATTTCATATCCATAGAAAGCTAGTGTTCAAATGGTCGTTTTTTTAATTGTGTTTTAAATGCACTGCACCCTTACATAGATTTGAACTCTCACATCAACATTGAAAATCTCTGTATGATCTCTAAATTTGCTTGCTTTTATTGAAGCACATCGTTTATAATATTATAACTAATCGTAAAGATTTTAGAGGTGAGTGTAGATTACTCAAACTCTCAAACTTAGATCTAGAATCTTCACAAGCTGATCAAAATAATAGCTAATAGCCCCAAGAGAGAAATAACCTTCAGCATCTTTAACAAGAGAGATAGCAGCCATTTAAACCGTTGCAGTTTTTGTTCAATAGCTACATGAGACATAAAAGCTTTACTAGTGCACTTAAATAAATTTATCTATCTAGTTGGAAGGAAATGAGACATAGATTATGATTGTTGTTGAAAGTCACTGGCATTGTAAATCTGCACAAGACAGTTTCTCAGGTGAGGCTGAAAACTGATTCAATGTTATTGGCTGCTCCAGGTACATATCCACCAGCTGCAAAGTCATAGAATCAAATTGATTTGAAAGTTCTAATCTTGTAAATTCAGTGCCTTTGCCTTGATTGGCTCTCTCAATAATTGTTTAAATGGTGAAGGTAATATAAAGACAATTAATTGAAGAGAAAAGCATGATAAATGACATATGAGTTGAAGACTTTTAAAATTTTTAAATATAAATTGTGCATGTACATCTAAAATCACATATCTGTCAGGTTAGCACTCCAATATTTTTTCAATTGTTGACATCAAAAAGTTCATTTTCTTAAAAATCACTCTAATTTCTTAACATAAATGGTTTTCTGTCAGTTGCTATAAATTTTGACAAACAAATGTTTGTTTTTTCCTGTGACCTTCCTTGGCAAGAATGCATATCCATCCATTAAATGATAATGAGTCTGGTTGCTCTTGCTCTCTTCATTGATTTTCTGTTGGTGTGTGCGTTATGTAATTGGACTTATGTATGGAAATTTCATTTCATATGCCTCCTCACAATGTGAATTATATTTAAAATATATGCAATTCATTAAAGTATCTGTGATTGTGACTAATTCATTAAGTTCTTAAATTCGTACATTTTCCTAAATTTTTTTTTCCAGGCTGAACAAAATTTTTCAGTTTCTTTGGGAAAGAGTCATTACCTGTATGGACAAGTTCGAGGCATGTTGGAGCAATGTGAGGCAGAGATAGCTTATAATGATGCCGCTGCATTGTGATCTAGGATCAGTTTTCAAAGCCTCAATGTGTTCTTATTCTTGAAGATGAACTGAAATTACTGCCTTCAGTGCCATGAATCCCTAAATATCAATCAGATATTGGATGTTCCACCTTCAGAGAATGGTAGCAGCTTTTTGCAACAAGATTTGACTACAACAACCATGGCCAACTCAGATCTTCTCCAATTTATTGACAGCTTGAGCTTGGAATCAGTCTCTTTACTACAGCACAGAAAATACGCACACATACAAATTCATTTTCTTATTACTTGTAGAAAGTTTTATGGAAGACATTAGGACAGCATAAGGTGAAGATTAATCTAAATGGATCCTTATTGTTCCATATTAGTTACTAGCCTTGTGAAAGCTTATCTGTAAAGAATATTTTTTTTTATGTTTGGATTGGCAAGGCACTTTATAAGGAACATCTTAGCATTTAAATGTCAAGAAACATAAAAATCAACTCACTCAGCTGGAGCAATTAAAAACAAGTCTTTTGTCCTTGAGTTTTACACAACTGAAAGAAAAGGGGAAAAGCAGTTTTAAAAACTAAATCTTTTATTTTACTTTAACAATATATCTTGCAAGTTTCAAGAACTTTGTACTTTTCATTTTTTGTTTTGTTTTGAGGAATTGGATTTGAGATTATTAAAAAAATACACTTCATTATTCTGTTTGACCATATGGTGTGTGTGTAGTACATGCATGTGTTGACCGAAAATTTGCTTTCAAATGCAAATAAAATTTACTTAATAGATCTTTCTGTGATGAAAAGTTGCTTTTTTTCCCCTAATCCCCTTTTTTTTCACCTTTACACCATACCGGTATCTTACTTTTCAATTAACGATGTTTGTCAAAACTTATAAAATATTTTTGTTTGCTAAGTGAGCCTTAGTCTCTCTTAAAGTAGTGTAAGACTCAAAGTGGAATTTGGAATTGTATAAAATTAAGATTTCTGCAAAGAAATAAAAAGTGTTTCTGGTTTACAATGTGAACGCTTTTTCAGAAATATTTTCACTATGCAACAAGCAGGTTTAAAAAAAAAATTGAAGTTCCTGATAAGAAAATGCCACTCATTAAATTTTAGTATACACTAAAAAATTGTAATTTCAAAAGCTATAATCCGAAGCAGCTTTAATATCTTGTAGCAGCATTGACGCAGTAGGATATTACCAAATATGAATATTATATTATCTTCCTATTCCTAAAGAATAAAGGAATATGGTGGAAACATCCAGAACTAATGAGACACTAACTTGTAATTTGAAAAATCCATGGATGATTTATAAAGAGTGAAGTAATATAAGCTGAACAATATAATGTTCAGCTACAAAGTAAATAGTTCAAGCTTCTTTTCTCTTTATCTTAATATTCCAGAGAACACTAGGGGCAAATAAGATTTAAAAAGTAAGCTGATTAATTGACTCAGAGGACTACTGTTAAAGTGGTTAAATAAAATTATTGTGTATACTTTGCTCTTTTAGAACCAAAGCAGTTACAAGTTGAATAAATAATTATCCTCATTTTGGACTTCCTCAAATTATTCTTTGAAATGCACCACATTTATTTATATGGAAGTCACCAGTTCAGTCTTTATAATATTAATAACATAAAATGAGCGAGCAAAAACCAAAACCCTCGGACCTATTTGAGTTGAATAATATATATTATTTGATGGGGGTTGCGCCCAATATAACAAAACTTGTTCCTAATTATATATTGTATCTCTATGGTATGTAGACCAAACATTTGAAAAACAAATTCTTTTCTCAGCCCTGCTGCTATGTAAATACAATCATAACCCATACACCACGGCTGATTTAAATTGAAAGAAGAGGAGTGAATGATATTTTTTGAGATGCTTGTTTTTTTTGTATTTATGTCAGCTATCAACTGAGTTTTCCAAAAATTTTTGCATTAATGACAAGCTCTCTGAAATTCCATTTGTAAAATGGCAGAAGATTTTTTGTAACAAAGAAAAAAAAACAAAAACCAATATAAATAAAACATCTCTGTTCATTTCCAGTAACGTAGCTTCTCCTCTTGTGGTATGTCAAGACCCTAAGATAACTTTGGCTCTTGAACATACACAGTAAAACATGTACTTTGTGAAACTTCAGATTATGTGCATTCTTTTTGCAGATTGCTAAATCAAGTCGATTATGCTAAATCGTATCATTAAACCAAGTTGGTAAATATTTTTTTTGGCACTTATGCAGTAAAGTAAGTTGGCCATGAATGCTTTGTCTATAAGTTTCAAGGAATCTAGAGCAACACAAAACTACTTAATCAAAGCCTCTGTGACGTTAATGACCTTATTTACTTTAAGATTAAAAACAAAAATCTTAGGTATTTCTTATATAGAAGTGCATCCTCTTCATAATTAAATGAGTAGATATATTGTAAACTGCTCTATGTAAAGAAGCAAAAAAAAAAAAAAATAGAGCAATTCAAGATCAAGGTTTATGTTTTTTTTTTAATTTCTATTCCTGATTTACACACCTAGCTTTCAATATTTTTTATTATTTTTTGTTGCATAAAATATAATTGCTGTAGGCATACGGTCAGAAAACAAACATAAATAAGTAACTGAATTATGTGATTTTAATTATAAACATTGATATATATATATATATATATATTCATGACATTTGTATAAACCTTTTGCTTTTTGAATGACTAATCTTAATTTAGTTAAGACCTTGTACAGACTTGTTGAATTTTGCAAATTTTAAGCCTATATTTAAAAAGCAGAGATTCTCAGATGTGGAGAAGTAGTTAAAGCATTGGAAGTGAAAGATGTATGGCATAAAAAATTATAAAACTCTTAAACTTTCCACTCAACAGAATAAAAGAGACACTTTTTTTTAATTTACTTCCATATCTAAATTCATTTCTTGGTGCTTCATCGTGTGTAGCGAAGGAACGTAAATAGATACGCTTGCGACTGAGTCTAATGCAGTGACTGGATGGCAATACACAAGTGGTTCCATGGCAAAATGTTTTTTGAACAATTGAAAAAAAAAAAGGACTAAAACTGAGTTTTCACATGTCCATTCATTATTATCATGTCTTGTGAAACACAACTTTTTTTCTGTGATAATATTGGTAGCAATGATGATTTAAGTTTTTTTCTTCTTAGAATATGTCTTTCCCACAGAGGGCTCAATGTGCTTTTCATAAAAATAATTACAATTCTCCAATTGCATCAATTGTAGCATATATATCAAAAATATAATATTAAAAATTATCACTATTGTGTGTTCTATCTCAACTACTAGCGATCTATAACAGAGCATTAAAAATTTCAAAATACTCAGTAAATTGCAGTAAAAAAAACAACACTTTGTCATCTGTCTAAACACATTATCATTAAATAATGTATATATATATATATATATATATATATATATATATATATATATATATTAAGATTATAATTACGAAATTATCGTGGTAATATTTCTTAAAATAGCAATATATAAAACATCATATAAATTGCGATTAAGTTTGATTTTTCTCTCTTCTGTGCTCCATAGCCCATATCCCTCTTTCTTTCTCTCTCATATCCTCCTCCTCCCTCTGCCCTTGGTCTTTCTACATTCCAAGTTTAACCTTTACACAAGTTCTTTTAAGTCATGCTTCTTTTTGTCTTTGACCACCTCCGTGAAGCAACCGCTCTTTCTCTCTACCTTCCTCTCTTGTGCTGAAAGTGAGTGGCAATCCTTAGAAAGGCTCTGTAAAGTACACAAATAAAGGCTTCTTCATACAAAAAAAAAGTTTTTCTCCAAGATTTGAAAATTCTGTTATCTGGACAGTTCATGGATGGCTATTCTATATCTCGTCTGATGTAGTCTCCAAAGATGAACTACTTCAGCTTCATATAAAATCTTAAACATGGGGATAGCTCATTCTGCGACTGAAACTGTCACATGTACATGTATAATTTCTTCTCCCTGCCTCTCAAAATAAAATTGTACTCTTATTACAACACCGAGAAATGTTTTTAGCTCACACCTCTAGATAGTGCCACAATTGTTAAAAATGTGAGTAGATGAAAGATGAGTAGCCTACCTAAGTCTTTTATGAATAATAATTTCTTTATTTTAATATTTCAAGAAAAATTGGGAAGTAAAAGCTACGTGGGTGAATGAAAAATTTACATTATAATGTGCACAGACCATTGCATCCCAGGAATCTGGAGTTTTTAATACATGTACTTAGTATTTATAGGTTGCTTATCACTGACACATGCATGAATATATTCAAATATATCAGGTCTATTAATCAATCAATGGATCAGGTGCCGTGCTCTTTAGCGTAGGCGATCATGACCTTCCACGCATCTTTATTTTTCGTAGCTTTCAGTGCCTCTGTCATTCTTCCTAATTTGAGCCATTTTGTTAGTCCATCCAACATCTTTTCACGCTGTTTTCCCCCTGATACGTTTTCCTCGACCATTCCAGTTGTCTCCCTCCTCTGGATTTCAGTTTCGAATCTATAGCATTCCTATGAATCGTGTACAGTGTATTATATTAAGCAAATTCTTCTTTCAGAGCATTTGCTCAATTGCATGCCGACTGATCGTTGGGATTACACGATTGTTCATTCTTCACACTGACAGTTGGTTTTCCATTTTACAGTATGGACTCCAATTTAATTAAAGCTTGGGATATGATTGGATTTGAAGATTATGAGCCTGCTGTTTTACATACTCAGCCATGCTGTCTCAAAATGCTTAGGGTAAAACCATTAAAAATTTATGGGGAGAGTTGGAGGCAGTGGGCCAGGAAAGAGAATTTAAAGGTGCAACCAACGAGAGATAAAACAAAAGGGAAAATCAGAACACTGATAAAGAACATTACAAATAGAGAAGAATGGATAAAAGCCTGGGAACTCATCAAGAACATTACAGCTATAACACGAAGAGAATATCAAATCCAAACAGAGTTAATAGAAAAAGGCATCGACTACCCCAATGATAAAAAGCCCACCTGTCTTTCTGTTTGTTTGTCTGTATGATATATATTTAAAAGATAAAAATAAAGAATAAAAAAAAAAGAAGTAAAAGGCTATGATGGAAAAATGATCAAACTGGAAAGCGGGAAAAGACGACCTTTAGCTCTCAGATATCAACTTTCTAACTAAGCGAAGTTCAAAGGAAAGAATTAAAAAAATAAAGTATAAAAAAGTGATAAGGAACAGTAAAACTAATCATTCAAAGAGTAAAAGAACAGATCAAGGAAAAATAACCGAGGAAAAAAAAAAACAACAAAAAAACAAAGGAAAGGAATTTCTTAAAGTAATAACATAAAGATCAATTTAAAAAAAAAAATGAACAAATATTTCAAAACCAGAATCCAGAGGAAAAATTTAACCTAAAAAAAGAAAATGTGTAAACATAACTCAAACCTATATTTCAAAACAAAACCGAAACAGTAAAAAATCCGGTAAAGTAAAAGAATCTTTAAAAACCAAAGACTCGGAAACATAAAAAAAGGGAATGTTCACAACAGAACATGAACCAGTCTTTTTTAAAATATTAGGAACTTTTTAAAATATAATAAATTTAAAACCTTAAAACCAAAAAGGAATGCCTACAACAGGGCAAAAAGTAAGTTTTAGAGAAAGAAATTGTTTAAAACTTAAACTTTGAAAACTTCAAATCTTAAAAGGAATTGCCTACAACAGGGCAAGACCTAAAGTGAAAGACTAGTCAGAACACAAGGCCAAAGTTTGTGAACCATGTTACACCTGATCATACTCTGAGCCTAAAAAAAAAAAATAAAAAAAAATTTATGGCATAATAAAACTCGAGACAGTGCTGATTTTAATGAGTTTTGCTGATCTGGCCTCAGTAAGATAACTAAACATGCAGTAGAACCATAACATTAAAACTTGATGAAATGGATGCCAATTCAAACAAAAATCATTTCGATTCTTTTTTAATCAAAGAGTATTTCATATATAAGGTCTAGCTATTACCTGTTTGAATATTTTTTCTTAAAAAGTAAAAACTTACTTTATATATAATAGCCTATTACCTACTAATGGACTTAAAGTAACCTAGAAATATCGTTTTTTTTTAACAGAAGAAAAGACAAGACTTACAAATGAAAGCTTTATATTTAAAACTTATAATTGAATATGTTGAAAAGGTTATTAACATTATGAATTAGTTACTCTAGGGGCCCATGTCTTTTTCATGAACCAACTCTACGAATAATGTGATCTTAAATACTAACAAAACTAAAAAAAAAAAACGAAAGCAACAAATGGACATACATCTTACTTTTACTGTTTTCCGTCATGTTATTTATAAAGATGAAATTAAACATTTTTAGGAATGTTCAAACAACATAGGTTATACGTGTAGCTATGGCACTTGTGTTGGTTGTGTTCTCAGTGATAACACTGAAGCTACAATCATAGCAGTGGATTTCATTTTACCATTGTCTTTGCTGCAATTATTTTTCATCATGGATACAACATTGTTTCTGGTGTGCTAATATCAAATTTGTGATCAATAGTCCGAATCATCGTGCTTTTTTTATTTACAAATATAATGGAAAGTATCAGTTCACTCTGCTCAAATGTTTCTTCTATCTTCATCGAAAGCGTCGTCTTCCTCGTCAGTATCACTGCTTATTTGATCCAAATCGCTGAATGGATCGCTATCGTTGTCGCTATCAGTAGCACTAAGATCGACTGTGTCTCGTGTCTCATCTTCGTTGCCTTCCTCATTGTCGTACTCATTGTTATCGTCACTCCCATCATCCCTTGCCTTGGCTTTCGCCGACAAACTGCCAACGCCTTGATCTGTATTGAACTCTCGACCTCTGGCTGATGCTGGAGCATGCGAGTCGTCATTTCCGGTAAGATATCCCGGGAGTGCTTGCAGCATGTCTTCCATGGTGGGTCCACCTACCAAGGACATCCGCCTAGAATGGTTCAACAGACCTGCCAGACCAGACTCGGCGACACGGGGAGGGATAGCTCTGCTATGCAGCTGTCGCAACACAGCAGCCGTTTCACCTCCAGACACAGATTTTCTGTTCTTTGACTCAAAAGAGTTATGGCTTTCAGAGTTTTCTTGGGAAACAAGAGTGATGATGTTGTCGTCATCTCTTCTGCCGTTTTCCTCTGACTTGTGACTATTCTTATGACTGTTGCCTTTGCTTCGACCTCCACTTCCACCTCCACCACCTCCACCAGCAGCTGTTGCTATTCGCCTCAACAGCATTTTAGCTTCTGCTGGTGAAGTGGGAGGCGACCTTGAAGCGTTGTACAGGCCAGCATGGAACATAGCCACAGAGCGAATGGTGCTTACTTCGTCCTAATTAAAAGAGGGAAAAAAAGACCAATGAAATATAGACTTGTTAAACTTCTCTAGGATATTTCCCTTAACTTTTATTGAGAATTATATCTTTCACAGCCATATTTTTGTCCTAATGCAATCCAGCCAAATTAAAACAGGAAGGTAGTTTTCTTTTAAAATATCAATCTATATTTAATCTAACAGAAAACGGATCGTCTGGATATTTTATATGTAAATCAATAATGATTGAGGTGCAAACAAATTAATATAATTCTTTCAGTATTAATTTAACCTGCTTTTAAAACTTTTTCTCCTCCTCCTTCTTCTTTTCTTCTTCTTCTTCTTCTTCTTCTTCTTCTTCTTCTTCTTCTTCTTCTTCTTCTTCTTCTTCTTCTTCTTCTTCTTCTTCTTCTTCTTCTTCTTCTTCTTCTTCTTCTTCTTCTTCTTCAATTTTCTGCTTCACAGTGCAATCAAAGGTTGCAAACAAATTAAACAAAATAAAAAAAAAATATTCATGAAGATTCATTAGCATGGTTTTTATCAATTCCGAATGTCTGACCGGTTATTTTCATATACATGTAAAAAAAAAAAAAAAAATAAAACAGCCACAGAATATTTCAGCATCTCACTTGCAAGGCCTTTGGTGCCCGAAAATGTCGTGCTCGCCTGCTAAAGCGTCTGCTGATAGACTCTCGCTCTTTCTCCTGCAACGAAACTGTTCGACACTTCCGGTTGGACATCCAATCCTCTGTAGATGGCGAACGCTTCAAGAGCTCGGCGTGCTGTTTTGTCATCTGGTATAAACATAAACAAGCAAAAAATAATTTGCAAATAAAATGACTATATTTAAATAACATAATTTCTGAAGCAAATATGTAAAAGTAGATACACAATTACAGCAAATATATACAAATAAAATGCCACCTTCATTATCATCTCGTTCTTTACATTATCTCCGACTTTGTGGACTTACGATTATATTTTTAGTCTCCACAATTCCACCTATTAAACTTTTTATCCAAGGCATCTTGATTTCTCAAAAATAAAACTAAAAAAATCACGTTTCTACATGACTTTATATTTTGTTATGCCAAAATTGAGAGTCAAAGTACTCAAAACTAGTTTCAAGACATCTGTAATCTTGATTCATTAAATTCGTAACACGCGGACTGCAATGATAAAAAGGTAGTCGTGAGGGAGGTAATTCACATTCCATATTAGTTTTATTACTTTCTACTTCCCTCCTGTTGAATTCTATAATTTAAACCAAGAGCTAAAATGCATCTATGCATTTGTGTCGGGTTGGCTTTGAATTGATACCAAACATCCCGGATTGACTTTGAAATGATACCAAACATCCATACTATATAAATACTAGCTCGATATAAAACAAAAAAAAAAGTACGAAATCCTTGACGGGGCATATATCTTTTATCTTAGTAAGGTCTACTTAGATTATACATGTACTTTATTTGTTTACCTGCAGATGTATGATTCTGTTCCAAAATAATTACAAATAAAAATAAATAAAAAATTATATATATATATATATATATATATATATATATATATATATATATATATATATATATTTATCTGTAGGTCTAACCTGTTGCTGCCGGGTGCGATACTCGAGGACCCCAGCGTATGACTGTCTGTCCAGATCATCACAAGCACTGCGTAATTTACGCTCCTGCATGCTGTTCATGTAATGGCTGCGAAGTTCTCTGCAACACAAAAAGATTAAACTGGGTATGGTAATTTTTATGACTATCTGTGAGATAACTGCTTATCGTATATACAATTCTGACGTTCCTAAAATTTTATTACAATCATAATTATGAGAAGAGAATGGCTTTGCCTAAAGCTAAGAATGGCAGACGACTCCATTCGAATTGACCTAGCCGGGCATAGAACCTGAGAGTGAGACGCTCCTATTGTACTTCACTAGCTGATCTACTGTCCTACTGTGCCGTTTTGATGCCGCCCTTGAAAGAAGTTTGAAAAAGTACTTAAGCTTGCTGTGTAATTTAAAGAAAGATAACTAAGCTACCCCCCACAGAGCTTAGAAACGATGATCTTCTTCGTTTGGCTCTATCTCTCTGTTGAACTCTATTTTCCAGTCTCTTTCTTATCCATTTTCCCTTTTCCTCTTTTTTCTCTGTGCCCCTTTGAGTGTCTCTCAATCATTGTCTGTGTTTGTCCATTTATCATTTCTCTCCTTTTCTTGTTTCTCTCCTTTTCTTTGTTCAGTTTGAGAGAGAGAGAGAGAGAGAGAGAGAGAGAGAGAGAGAGGAGGGGGGGGAGAGGGAGAGAGAAAGAGATAGATAGATAGATAGATAGATAGATAGATAGATAGAGAGAGAGTGAAAGGGGGGGGGGGTAGAGGGAGAGAGAAAGAGATAGATAGATAGATAGATAGATAGAGAGAGAGAGAGAGAGAGAGAGAGAGAGAGAGAGAGAGAGAGAGAGAGAGAGAGAAATAGATAACCAGGGAGATGGAAAAAACCAACTTCAATGGAAGTTTTTTCACAACTTTAGTGGTAAAATACGCCTTGTAAGGAGCATTCACATATTTACGGTTTCTTCAATAACGTCATTTACCAGCATATCATTAGACAAATCTTAGATGATATTGAAAAAGGTTAGATCACACCAAATACTTTTGTTGCGGATAATCAATAACTAACAGAAAAAAGCCCCACCAAAACAGTTAAAAAAGGTAACTGTGTGACACCTTTACGTATTGATAAGTTTCATAGTTTTTCGAAAGCTCACGGATTAAAAAACATGGACTATCAAAATCGCATGTGGTTAAAAAGGTTCTATGTGTTGTCTTTGTTACTATTGCGAGATAATATTTTTTAATCTTATAAGCCCGTATTTGCTTAAAAAGGTTTTTTTTTCTGCACCTTAGACTTCTTTCTATTCGTATGAAATATTAATGAAACCAAAGAATACATTTTAATTGTTAACATACTGCTTTGGATTAATCAAACTTTGAATGAAGGTAAAATGATAATCGTAGCATTTTAATTAAATTACACTTCGTCTACCGAGTAAAACATGTAACCTCACATAATAGAATTTCCTCCAAAACGGTTTGAATTGTAATTTATAAAAATTTGGTGAAAATGTCTAAAAAACACATCAATGTGATTTTTTTTTTAATTTTGGTTAACGGATGAAGTTAAATATTTTATTACTTAAAACTGCAATACAGCGTCTAAGTTTTAGAATGATAAAATGAATTTCATAATCATATGCAAATACGCGAATAGCAATTCCTGAAATAGTTTTCAAAGGTCCTCAGGTATAAAAAAAAAATTCTCTAAAATTTATTTTCCTACACAAAGATGAGTGTTTGAAGTGTTTTTAGCACTCATATCATTGATTAGAATAAAAAATGAAAAAAAAAAATGTACCTGTTGAGAGATTCTCCACGACCTGCTTTGAGAGATACAGATCTGCCAACACCAACCCCAGTGTTCCGGCCTTGCAGTCTGAGAGCCGCAGCTCCTGGCACCGTGAAGGCCATTCTATCCTCGAGGGAGCCTCGCCTGTGGTCTTCGATTATCTCCGCCTCGTTCTTTTCTTTGGGGACGTGGGAGACCAAGGTCAAGGTCTTATCTAACTGCTTTTCCAGGGTCGTCACAGGAAGAGAGAACCTCCTAGTGCTGCGCATGCCCAGCAAGGTGTTTCCCCAGTGGGGAAGGTTGGAAGCAACCGCCCCACTGATATCATGGTCTCCGCGAGGAGATGATACCTTGTTACTGTTTGCAAGAGGCTTGATTTTCTGTAGCTTTGGAACTGTTGCGTCTGCCGTTGTGGCCTGTTTGACCATATTTTCACTATCATCATTGGATACAAGTTCAACCTTTGAAAAAAGGTAATTCAACTCCGGTGTGGGATAGGTAAGACTGAGATCACTGAAAGCGGCTTTGTTCCTGGGCGAAGGCTTTTCTCTGTAGACTGCCGAGATCAAGCTCTTGGCCTGCGGGCAAGAGTACCGTCGAGAGTTGTCTATTGTCTCAAACTTTCTATGTAAATGAGAGTTGCGTCCCCTTTCTTCTGTAACATGTACCGGAAGAGTTTTGGTTAACTTCGCGCGTCGGTTCATTCTGCCTTGAGAGACTGGGTATTTTCTAGTGCCAGAGGGCGACATCTGCAAAGAGCCTCCGTTCTCAAAAGTCATCGCGACCAATGTCTGCAGCTACACGAAACGAGATTCTCTGTTTCTAGAAATACAAGTTCATTCTGCAATACATGAAGATAAATTTCCATGAAAGTCTATCAAAATAATCTTAGTTGTCTTCAAAACGGACTAAAAAAATCAACATGAAGAAGCAAAAGCAATACGCAAACAACTAATAAAATAAGTTTCGAGAGGGAATAAAATACAAAAAAAAAACAAGGAGTGAGAGAGAAACAGAGAGAGAGAGAGAGAGAGAGAGAGAGAGAGAGAGAGAGAGAGAGAGATAGAGATAGGGAGAGTGAGAGAGCACTACACTTGAAACAGATCAGATACAAAGATATTACCTCTGTGCTAACCATAGACATCCATAGAAATTCACCATTGGCTCGTTTATAAAATTCATAACACGATTAACGCATACTCAACATACATGGACACTTTTTTATGGTACATCATCACCACAGGACTGAATCTTATACAGACAAATTAGAGAAAAAAATTCAATCAGCTAAACCCATTAGCGATTGAACCAATTGTTGGAATTAACGTCACTTGACAGAGTTTATCAGAAGAGCTAAAGAAAGCTTAGTTTGTCGCACTATTTTTTTATTCTAATCTTACGACCCTAGTGCCATACTCTATCCAAACTATTTGCATAGGCGTAAAATCAATAGCCCAAAGCTTAATACACTTATTATTAAGTTCAACCATTTAACGAATTGAAAAAGTTTATTCATATCGCACAACACCTTATTTATTTTGAGTAGTTCTAGGCAAGCAAACTTCACGGCTATACTTGATCTTGAGTCGCTGGCAACATTTATGTGGAACGAGGAACACACAAAGCGTATTCAGGAATTGAAAATGAAACGCATGTCTTGCGAAACGGAAGTTTGCATTTAACAAAGCCGGCAAAAGATGAACCTAGGGCAGTTTTCCATTTCAAGTGTAGACTATTAATATGCATGCACTTGAAATTTTATGTCAATGTCTTTGGCACCAACAGAGTTCTCTTTGGAAAATTCTGTTCTGGCACATCGAATATTTCCAGTTCTAAATAGATTATATCTAACACTATCACAAACATACGCAAAACGCGATACAAATGAAAAAGATTAAAAATTAGAATATTAGATAGGGTAAACTCATTTGATATTCCTTTTACAAAAAAATATCTGAAGAATCGGAACTTTTCCCAGCCCTATCATTAAAAGTAATAATAATAATAAAAAAAAAAACCAAAAAACATTCTGATACCACAACATTCCAGTGTAACAATCACATCGAAGGTGTATTGCTGCCGACTGTATTATATGTTTGGTTGATTTTGTTATATATATATATATATATATATATATATATATATATATATATATATATATATATATATATATATATATAATAGCTCGGCCAGAGGAATTTTGAACTTCGTTCTATCAACAAGTGCATGAGTAGCAGGCGTGGCGAAAAATAATATTAAGGAACCGTAAGTGAAGATTCGATGTTATGGCTCTCCATTGTAGATAAACATACAACAAAAGACATTTACAGAGTAAACATTATACGCCTTAAAAATTCATTAAAAGAAAAAATCACAAAATAAAACTGTAGGGCAAAAAATGGCCTTGAATAAAACAAAATAGTGTTAATGTTGTAGTGGATAAAATAGTTATTCTTAAAATCATATACAAATGAATAAATAATACACCTCTACCACCACCCCACTACTACTACTACTACTACTACTACTACTACTACTACTACTACTACTACTACTACTACTACTACTACTACTACTACAACTACTACTACTACTACTACAACTACTACTACTACTACTACTACTACTACTACTACTACTACTACTATTACTACTACTACTACTACTACTACTACTACTACTACTACTACTACTACTACTACTACTACTACTACTACAACTACTACTACTACTACTACTACTACTACTACTACTACTACTACTACTACTACTACTACTACTACTACTACTACTACTACTACTACTACTACTACTACTACTACTACTACTACTACTACTACTACTACTACTACTACTACTACTACTACTACTACTACTACTACTACTGCTACTACTACTACTACTACTACTACTACTGCTGCTGCTGCTGCTGCTGCTGCTACTTCTACTAATAGTATTAATGATAATGATGACAACAACAACAACAACAACAACAATGATAATAATAATAATAATAATAATAATAATAATAATAATAATAATAATAATAATAATAATAATAATAATAATAATAATAATAATAATAGTAATAATAATAACAATTATATTCCATTTTCAGAGAAAAACACAAACAAGTTAAAATCACAAAACTTCTGCCGCTACATTAGCACCTCTTGTTTCACAAAGCAATTTTTCATATCGTTCGAGACAAAAAAAATAACCTAGAACATGAATGGAAACTATCTTTACGGAGGCACGTTTTGTTCACTATTTTTGTTTACAAATAATACAAGACACTCTAAACACGCTCTAAACGAATATCGAAGCTCAACCATTTTCAAAGCAAAGTCTACAATTACACAAAAAATTTTTGGTCTCTTTATCTGCAACGATTATTGATATCCACTTCATAGAGTCTAAGAGCCTCTGCGATCCAGGCTGTACCAGTGTTCAACAAGTCTGGACTACTCCAAGCTTAGACGATCCAGTATTATTTATAGTGACAGAGGATCAATAAAGGCGAAAGTATCGAAACTTATGCACAGTCTTTAAGAGAACGAGCGATTAAGGAGAAGGTGGGGGGTGGTTGAGTATCAGCGATTTCACTGAATTGTCATTCGAAAACATTTAGGAAGAGGAAGAGAGAGAGAGAGAGAGAGAGAGAGAGAGAGAGAGAGAGAGAGAGAGAGAGAGAGAGAGAGAGAGAGAGAGAGAGAGAGAGAGAGAGAGAGAGAGAGAGAGAGAGCGGCGTGGTGAGTCCTGTCTTGACATAACTTCGATTATGGTATAAAGTAAAGCTCAGCAGGGGGCATGATTATTGTCAGCGCCGATCTTGTCCAATCTGCCTCCACCCACCCCCTTCCTCCATACACACACGCTTCTCCCCTCCTTTTCTCTACCCCTATCCTTTTTCCTTTTTTATGGATAAACCTGCCCATTCAACGTATGCTGTAAACTCACAGATTTCTCACATCGGCGTTTATTTTTTTTCCCTCGCAAACTGTCCTGATCTCCTACCAAAATACATGTATATCTCTTTTTTAAGTACCATAATTTGGACAAAAAGGCTACAATACATCGATGCCAATTTAAACTTTTGCCTTTTTTAGAAATAAAAGATGCATTTATTAAGTTTGATAAGTCCCTACACAGACAGCCTTACTCGATAAGTAAGTTTCGATCATGAAGTTGGTTTATCTCTGTAACATATCAGTACTAAGTCATATGCTGGACCACTCATGACTCAAGTTACTGTAACTGTGGGTTACGTTTTTGGGAATGATAGTTAACCAGAAGTCATAAATTATATAAAATTACCCCCCCCCCCTTCTCTCTCTCTCTCTCTCTCTCTCTCTCTCTCTCCATTAAAATAGGCCCCTCATCTCTCTCCATTTACCACTCATACACAGTTTATCTTCACTTTTACTCCTCTTTGTAACACAATTGGTGTGCGCGAAGAATCCAGAGGAATCTCGCCTATAATTTGATCTTTTTATTCTAACGGAGACTAAAATTTATGTCTCTCACACTCTGGGACTTTTAAACTGCCGCCAAAAAAAAAGGTGTTCGTTGCACGTAGCATTCACCTCCTATTTAAAAAAAAATTCAGTTTCATGACGGGCATCCGATATCTCGGGTTGGATCACTGGCCTGGGCATCCGATGATTGGATTCCACCTAACTAGCCCTATCACTGGGCTGACGAGAAGCTACTGTCTCTAAATAAGATTTTTCCCAACAAAGCCCCTGACGAAAAAAAACGCTGGCGCTTGGATCTGAATAAACTCATCGCCACGGAGTCTAGTTATACCGTTACCGTTGGATGAAACTGGCATCTCACCTTTCCAGCCCTGGCCTGCCTTGAAAAGATCTTCTCTGACTTGCTAGGAAATATTCCGTTTAATTAAATGGACTTTATCAAACATCCGATCAACCAGAGCCAATTAGCGAAGGTAGATTGGATCATAAATAAATGGTCAGAGATCAGATACTTATTAACAAGAACAATAATGGAAAGGTCATCGTGCAGATTGTCTGCCTTCATTAGAGCTACAGATCAAAGCCTCTAGCATCCAGGAAAAGAGATAGTCACTGATAACGGCAATAATGCAGGATAACACAGGACACACCTGTACATGAGTAGTTTTTTTTTTTTTTTGGAAAACTTGTTGTGTTGTAGACATTGGGGCAAATGAAATTCGGAAAAAAACAAAAAACAAATAACATAGGCTAAAATGAGCATAAAGAGAATTGATTTTACTATGATATCATCAGTGAACACATGACATCGGCAAATTAAAATTACAGATGAGATCGAAATTCAACGCAAAAGCTCAATATCCTCAGCTTTGCTCTGCAGGGGGTATGATGAATCATTGGATGCAAGCTTCTGTTTTCATAGCTCTTGATTCAGTACTCGAAGCTTTCACTGCATTGTATTATCGCTCTCTCTGTCTCTCTCTCGATCTGTCTATCTATCTATCTGTCTCTCCCTTTGACTCTTCTTACCTCTCTTTTTTCTCTGTCTTTCTCTCGTGTGCCTCTCAATATCTCTTATTTCATCTCTTTTCTTCTCGCCCTCCGTACTTCCCGCTGTCTTAATCATCAGGACCTAACACCTCCGTTCTCTCTCTCTCTCTCTCTCTCTCTCTCTCTCTCTCTCTCTCTCTCTCTCTCTCTCTCTCTCTCTCTCTCTCTCTCTCTCTCTCTCTCTCTCTCTCTCTCTGCCTCGCATCTCATCATTCTGTTTCTTTCTCGCCATCTCGCTCCCTTCCCCCCCTCCCCCCTCTCTCTCTCTCTCTCTCTCTCTCTCTCCCTCTCTAAGGTCTAAAAGGAAATAGGCACATTACTTTATAATTACGGGACAAAAAAGAAATAACTAAACTGTTATCAATTCAAAATTTAAACGTTTCACTTTATAAGTTGAATTGATAATAGTTTTTTTTTTTTTTTTTTTTTGTCCGTAATTATAAAGTTGTGTGCATATACTGACGAAGCTTACAAAGTGAAATGTTTATATGTTAAATTGATACTAGTTTTGTTTTTTTTTTTTTATCACGTACTGATAAAGTTGTGTGCCTATTTCCTTTTAGACCTTGTATTATACTATTTAAAGACACTTATGCGTCCTTTTGGATCCTTTATAATTACCAAGTTATCCTCCAAGAGTGGTGTTTTTGCTCTCTATTCTGGAACTCTCTCTCTCTTTCTCTCTCTCTCTCTATGTCTCTCCCTCCCTCCCTCTCTCTCTCTCCATGCTTCTCTCGCTCTCTCCACCCCCTCCTTCCCCCTCTCTCTCCATGTTTCTCTCTCTCGCTCGCTCTCTCTCTCTCTCTCTCTCTCTCTCTCTCTCTCTCTCTCTCTGTCTTCCTCCCACTTTGCCGTGTTTCAGTCTTCGTCTTCCATTTTTTCCCTCTTTCCCCGCTTCCATTTCTCCCTCTACCATTTTTTTCTCTTTTCTCCAATCCCAAGCTGACTCTCTGGGTCTCTATGTATCTTGCTAATACCCTGTCTCTGTCTTACCCTGTTCCCTTACACTCATTCGTTACACGCAAGTCCCCAAAATAATGTCTATTTATTTACCTGGTTAAAGAAGCACACAAACTTTTTTAAAAATTGTTCTTGTACGCAACCTTAGAAATTCCGGAATGTTGGAAACTCATTTTCGTAGGGAGAAATAGTCATGATGTCACACACTATAATCTTTCCCTCTGTGGGCGTGATATGTGTCAGTAAAAAGTCAACCTTCACTAACAACTGCTGGGGATTAAAGGCGATTAGGACTGATCTCAAAGCATTGGTAACACCACGACTTTTTTTTCTCTTTATCACAATGTCTTTTCGTAAGAATGAACTTCAGGTATCGAGAGGACGAAATTGGTGTCTCTTAAGTCAACCTCTATAATTATTTTTTTTCCTGTTTGTTTGAAAAATCCCCATAAACACGAACCTTTCTGAAGATCAAATAAGCCCCCGTCTGGCAGGGCGGATCTGAAAAAAAAAAAAATATATATATATATCTATATACATTACGTTACCACCGTGTTACTTGTAAAGGCTGAGCCTTAAAAAAGAAAAAAAAACATCCAGAAAAATTTTTTTCTAACTACGGAATTATCTTCTTTCTTTCATTCTTGATCTTCTGGCTCTCTCTCTATTCTCTCTCTCTCTCTCTCTCTCTCTCTCTCTCTCTATATATATATATATATATATATATATATATATATAGACAGATATATATATATATATACACATATATATATATCTGTCTGTGTGTCTCTGTATGTGTCTCTCTGCCCTTCTCACTCTTTCTTCCTCTGCAAATCTCTTTCTCTCTCTCTCTCTCTCTCTCTCTTTCTTCTTCTTCTTCTTCTTCTTCTTCTTCTTCTTCTTCTTCTTCTTCTTCTTCTTCTTCTTCTTCTTCTTCTTCTTCTTCTTCTTCTTCTTCTTCTTCTTCCCCCTTCACTCCTTCTCCATACCTTTTTTCATATCTACCTCCACTTTGTTGTATATTATTGCCAATCCTTTTTTTGTGTTGCACAAACTGGGACTCTAAGAGACTCATTCAGCTTTCTCCTCCACCTTTTTATCACGTTCACTCATAATATTAGTCAGCCATTACCTAGTTATCTCTGAGACTTTGACCCACTTTGAAAGGAAGGACCTGGACCCTGTTGAAAAGCTCATAAGTTATGAATGAAAGGGACAAAGGTAACGATAAGAACCCCGGTTTCTCCGCCCTACTTCTCTCAAAGACTTCAAGCACCAATTTTGTAAAATACTAATGGGTATTTGATTTTTTCCGAGTAATTTATTGTTCGGCCATCTGGATCGAAGTGCGATTGATCGATATATACGTTTTTCTTTCTACAGGATCATCAACCAAGGCCGAGATATGATCGCAGTTAGTAAACTTTTGTAGACAGAAGATTGACTTAAAAAAAAAAAAAAAAAAGATATAAAACATTTTACCACTGAACCAAGAGGTATAGGCACAATCCATAAACGATTTGACGATCATAATTGCACAGCTTTTCACTACAAAAGCTATCTCTTAAAAAAAAAAACATTTTGATCTATTACAACACAAAGGGCACCCAGCATTAACATCGGCTAATTGAACCAACGCTTAAAAAATTACTTAACATCTATTGAAAAGATAATTACTTTGACGTCAAAATTTATGTTTGATTTGCGCTGCTATTTTGTACATTCTTTTAAAATTTATGGCTTCATTCCGTTGACCTAGTTGTGCAAGTTTGATCATGTGGTGCGAGATTCATTATTTAGTAATTTCGACAGCAGTAATTGTCGTGAGGTTACCGGCTAAAGTAAGCCAAACAGGACATATTGCTCATCTCATAAGTTCTCTTTTTCTCTGTCCCCCCCCCCCCCCCTCTCTCTCTCTCTCTCTCTCTCTCTCTCTCTTTCTCTCTATCTGATATATATATATATATATAAAATACATGTATATCTCTTTTTTTAAGTACCATAATTTGGACAAAAAGGCTACAGTAAATATATATATATATATATATATATATATATATATATATATAACATCTGCCCTGGCCCCATAAACTTCTTCTCTTTTTACTCCCTATTCTACACTCTGATTTACCGACCTCCTGTCCTAAATATTTTATTTAGCACCACACATGCAGATCTTTCTTCAACGCCAGGTATCGAGATTAGCTTAGAACAACAATTGGATGAATTTATGATTGAAATGAGTCGCATTTGAAATCCAGAGAGGTTAATTATGTCCTCAAATCTCAAAAACTTAAACGCACATACTTTTTTTCAGAGTCGCACAAACTAAAACGAGAAAACGTAGGACAAAATGTCTACTGAAAGAATAGAGAGGCTTCAAATTTTCAATAATGCTGAACAAAACAAAACAAAAACAAAGAAAAAAAAAACAAGCTAAAACAAAAACAAAGAAACAAAACCAAATAAAGTGGAGGATATAAAAGATTTATCCTAGGATTTTCTAAATTCATATGACCAAGTTAACCCCCTGCCAAATCTTAAAACAATAATTGTAAGAACGTTGATGGCCGATGACCTCAAGCTGGGTACTCCGTTAAGGAGAAGTTGAAAGTGATAAGATGGAGTCGGATGTCGTGATTGTGAGTATTGTAGTCCTCGGCTCGCTGCTTTTCTACGTTATGTCGCAGTAAAACTCCCTGTTATCACGACATACACTATCCTGCTGCGATTAAACTGAGGCCGGGAGCGATGCACTTTTCTAAGAAATTAATAAAGAACACTTCTTTAATGGTTCTCCGTTTGTTTTGTTTTTAAATCACAAAATGTGACTGGTTTAGAGAAAAATCATCTTTCCTGGTCATGACCTGACCAACTTTCATTTTCTCGACTGCACCTATGAACTTTAAGTTTTTGAGCAGTTCAAATTTTACCCGGGTGTTTTGAGCTTTAATCTCTTATTGAAATTTCGCACGGGACATGTTCATGAGCATATCGTTCTAGAAGGATAAGACAGGCCTTTTCTATTTCTTCTACAACAATTTTAAGCTCATAACTTTGGGATGACACTGGTGAAAAAGAGCTAAAGAAATCTTTGAGGAGACATAATTTATAAATTATTGTGGCAAATTTTTGTCAACTTTTCCAAAATGCAAAGAAAAATAATCTAATCATATCAAAAGTTATGTTCTCCTCTATTTCAAACAACACCAAATTAAAAAAAAACAAAACAAAAACACCGTTCTTACATGTTTATACATAATTAAACCAGCGAAGAATATGATAAAAAATTAACAGTTAAAAACACAATTAAAAACAAAAACAAAATTACTCTAAAATAAAAGCGCGACCCTTTTTTAATGAATTTATTCAGCTTGCGTGTCATGAGAAGATCAGATATTTCTCTTCTATAATTATGATGACCGGAATGAAAAAACAAAAAACAAAGCAAAAAAAAAAACAACAAAAAAAAAAAAAACAAAAAAAAACAAACTCGGAGATAAATACTTTAAAAGTTAAGATAACCTATAATTTTTAAATGCGGTTTTTTTATTATTAATATTTTCATGCCTAAAACTCTCTCTCTCTCTCTCTCTCTCTCTCTCTCTCTCTCTCTATCTATCTATCTATCTCTATCTCTCTCTCTCTCTCTCTCTCTCTATATATATATATATATATATATATATATATATAGTTATAGTTATAGAAGATCTTACCTTAAATTTTCTTTATGCGTTCATGCGACGCTTGTGTCTCAAGCGAAGGACTGAGGTGTGTTCAATTGCCGACATAGATAGATAGATAGATAGATAGACATATAGATAGATAGATAGACAGATAGAGAGATAGACATATAGATAGATAGATAGATAGATAGATAGATAGATAGATAGATAGATAGATAGATAGATAGATAGATAGATAGATAGATATAACGATAAATAGAGAAAGTGAGAAAGAGAGAGAGAGAGAGAGAGAGAGAGAGAGAGAGAGAGAGAGAGAGAGAGAGAGAGAGAGAGAGAGAGAGAGAGAGAGAGAGAGAGAGATAGACATAGACACAAAAAGAGGGAAGATGAGAGGGAGAGAAAGATAAACATAGACAGAGTAACACAATGAAAGAGAAAGAGATAAGGACAAAGAAAAACGGAGAGGGAGAGGGAGAGAAAGAGAGTGACAGAGAAGGATCAGAGAGAGAGAGAGAGAGAGAGAGAGAGAGAGAGAGAGAGAGAGAGAGAGAGGGGGGAGGGAAAGATTGACATTGATGGACAGAGAGCATGACACCTTGAAAGAGACAGAGACAGAGGAAGAGAAAGAGAGAGAGAGAGGGAGGTAGGGAATGAGAGATAGATTCTCTTGGTTATCAAAACAAGCACATTTAAAAATTAACAATATAACTCATTTAAAAATGACATTCTCTGCAAGAGAAAATTGATAGACTCGACGAACTTGACCATGAAAAGTTGCACTAAATCATGACAAACAAAAATATTTCAAGGAAATTCGCCATTTCGGCGAAACATTCCTTACTTGGCTTTGTCACCAGTTTAAATCATTGATATAAAACAATAGCAATGAAATGAAATGTAAATTGATAATGAAATGCATGTTTTGCCACACACTGTTACAAATCAGACTTGGAACGGCATATGTCACGCATGTAGCTAGAAAGCAAAATAAATTGAAATGGTGACAAAACTAATGACGAACCGTTCATATTTTTTTTTTCAGAACTTTGATTCATTTTCTCAAAATAAGTAAAAACATTTACAAAGACAATGAAAGAAAAATAAATTAAGAAGAACCATACTGAGCAAGCGCTTATTTCATCTTCTTGAAAAAAAATCGTTGCAACCCTAGGATTAGAACTATCTTTACACTTTAAGCATAAAAAAGCTGCACAATAAACTTATGCGCATAAGAATGGAGCAACCTATAAACCCACGTCTTCATAACTTCTCTGATGATCTGGTTTCAAATAGATCGAGCGATAGGCTCTCATAATAGCGAAATATCTATAAACTTAAAATATTAAACAAATAGACGGATCTAGATCTAACTTTTTTCTCCGAACCTTATCCCCTGCAACGATATCATATAATATAAGCGAATAAAGGAAACAACAAAATACCATAAATCAGAGTAAACATGATCTTTCGTAGCAAACCTAAAGCATTGAATCTCTGGCTGTGAATGTAATGTAAAAGCTCCGAATGCCTGTGAAGGCTCACAAAAACAACATCTAAAATTTGGTTGCATTCCAAGTATTTTGAATTTTTTAAGTGTTGAAAACAAATTAATCATGATATGCCAAAGTGTATTTTAATTCACGTGTTTAACTCTTGGCAGGTGAATGTAATTCAAAGTATGATTAATTTTGGCTTTGAAGATTATCTAGTGAATCAAGCATTAGGTGAACATTAGTGGTTAAAAAGAAGTCATAAACAGATTTTTGTTAAAAATCGAGACATGCAAAGAACATAGGGCAACAGAAAACTGTCCTTGCCCAATCTATTTAAAGATCCTTCTAAAGGCTATGTATGTATGTATGTATGTATAAAAATGTGTTCAGAGGTGCACTGCCTTGTGGGAATTTATTACAGCACATTTGTTTGAACCTGAAACGTATCTATCGAAAGAAATAGTTTTGAAAATCTAACTAGCTATTCTTATTATACAATGGAGTAAACCAATCGATATTTAAAGAAATTAATAGAAGCACCCGTATTTGATATATTTATGGATAAGAGATATACTTAACACTGAAACACAAAGCAAGCAGTCTTACAGATTTAGAGACATAAAGAGATATAGATCTACAGGAGATACCAGAACTTTATAAATGGGATGTGGAGCAGACCAACAGCTAGTCAGAAAGACAGACAGACAGATAGATAGATAGATAGATAGATAGATAGATAGATATATAGATAGATAGATAGATAGATAGATAGATAGGTAGACGCTTATATATTAGATGGATAGGTAGATACATAGATAGAAAAATAGGCACATAGATCGACAGATAGATAGATAGAGAAATAGAAAGATAGATGGATAGAAACTTAATGTATAGATTGATTGACAAGCCGATATACATCTACATAGCTGGCTACACACTTACAATGTACACAACAAATGGGCAGATTTACAGACGGAAAGCAAGTAATCTCTCGTTATAAACCATCCTGTATTTATTTGATTACTGTTAATTCTTAGTCACATTTTTCTTTGATTTTATGAATTCTCACTTATCATACTTTTTGTATTGTCGTTTTTGATGGATTTAATTTTAATTTTCTTATCTCTTCTCGTCTTTCCCTTATTTGCATTATTTACAACTTTCCTTCATATCTGTAATTATGAAATTTTACTTTCTTAAGCAAACGTCCAAAGTGCACACTTGATGATCTCAGATGATGCAATAATTATCATTATGAAGCATTGCACTTTTTATACCTGGTTTGTTGCACCCCAAGATTATTAGCTTATTCTTGATTAAATGTGACATTAAGGTATTGGCTATAACATTATGGTAACTGTAGAGTGAATAAAAAGGCTGTGGATGGGAACATAAAATGAAAAATCCAGAGATTGTTTCAAAATATTTATGTTTTTTTTTCCTTTTTTTTTGCTTGGTTTTAATTTTGAAATGTCCTATAAAGACTATTAGAGAGGAGAGGCAACTGTAAAGCGTATTACATTTTGCAATTAATCTGACCTCAAAAGTATTTTATGGAAGGTTGGATGATAACATTTCCAAAGAATACTTCCATAAACCAAAAAATATACCTGACAAGGTTTTGTAATGAGTGGTGCTATATATTGAATAGTTATGAATATCCAGAGGCTTTGAAAAGACCATCGAAATAATTGTTGCAGAATATCTTTTTCCCCTTGGAACAATTTTTAAATTCGATTATTTTTGTCTGTTTTGGCTTTAAGTTCTCTGCAAATCGGTTTTCTCCATAGCAGTTTTGATCGGTTAGGGTGTCAGCAGAATTTTGTTTTTCTATCCACTACCCAAGAAAAAAAAATTAACAAGTCTTGAAATAAAAAAAAGCAGGTGAGCAGAAAAGGACACGCGTTTATTACCTATCTGAACCATTTTGTCACATTACTGTAAAAAAAAGGCCAATTCTGCTCTTTCTTAATCTTTTTTAAAGATCATTCTAAAGGCTCGTGAAACCGTTATACGTTCCTGCAAAAGTGAAAATACGTTGCATTGCTCTGCGGCAATTTTTTAAATTTTTACTTAAATAATAAAGAGCGTATAGAGTGATCTCTAAATACGGTGAAGCCTTACAAAAAGAGCTACCTCTTCTCATTCTTAAATCCACTCCTCCCTCAACATAACCGCGCGATCGTGTAGCTAGCAGCTGCCTCTTCCTTCATCTCAGTTCAATACAAACGAAGCAATCAATCAGCAAACTTATCGCAAAGAACTTGGTCTTGTTTTGTTAGCATCATGATATTGATAAGATATGTAGAATAGTAAGTCTGATATCAATCACGAGGCTCAACACCTCTACCTGCTCTCTTGAAAACTCAAGGATTCTTCACTGTCTTTCACCAAACTTACGCTATAGAGATATATCGACTACTGGAGTTATCAAAAGTTGCGTGATGGAAAGATCGAAGAGAAAATAATTATACCTCATCGCTTTCAAATACTCATGACTATATTTTAATAATAAATTCAACAACTTTATCAAACGGTAACAGTAGATTTTTCAAGAAAAATATTACATTATGTGGAGAGACCAACTCAGGACATTGAGCACCTCCAGGTAAAAAAATTCACATGAAAAGCGACGAATAGGTAAAAGAAAATCTTGAAGTTTTCTTTCTATTACATTTATATATCTATATATATATTGTTGTATTTTTTTTTTTAAATGTTCCGCTTCAAATTATGTAGCAATACCTCAGGGTTAAAGATTTTATTAAAATTCAAAATAATTTAAATAAAAATAATTTTTGGTTAAGACTAAAAAAAAAAAAGAAAGAAAAAAAAACAACAACAACATAAAAACAATAAAAAACAAAAACAATGAAACAAAAAACAAAACAAAACAAAAGCCAAAGAATTCTATTTTTCAATCTGCTAAATGGAGAGGGGAGGGGAGGTATTTTTAAAGGAAATTTTAGGAGGCCATAGTGAAGCGGCTGGTTTTCATTCTCTTCTGTTGGAAAGGGATGTGCTTTGGCATGTTTAACAAAAATCCGTTAAACAGCAGGCACCTCCCACTGAATCCGCCGAAATCAGAACCTGTCTAAAATATCAATGGCACTTAATGTTGATCGATCTATCTACGCTTCTTGTCGTTCTTCGACATACTTCTCGTGCGTTGAATACTGATTTCAGCCTTGCTGAAAAGAATGCCGAGTTAAACTGGTATTAGCATTAAAAGAGAGCTTC
>JAWDGP010004412.1:0-115000 GCA_033675545.1 Elysia crispata | reverse complement strand
TTGAACACCGAACAGTCTAGTTAAAAAAAAAAAAACCTGAAAAAGAAAACAGATTTAATCGCAAGCCCACACCTGTCCTGAAAATAATAATAAAAAAAGAAACAATAATGTCTTACTTAAAAAAATCTCTGAAATGTGAGCAGGTTATCGCCAACGAGATGATCTCATGATTTTTTGTTGTTGTTTTTTTCTTTTTTTTTTTTTTTGGTCTGATTTTTATTTTTTTTATTATTTTTTTAATTGGGGAAAGGCCATAATCAAGTTTGTCTGTAACGATACATGTATGTATGTATCTCACACACATATAATATGTAGATATATATATAGTTGAGCACTTTTATCAATTATTCCAACTTATCTTCAAACTATATATATATATATATATATATATATATATATATATATATAATATGAGCATAAAGTACAATGTTTACTGTGATTTTTTTTAAAAATATATATATTTTATCATCCTGAGAGCTATATCTAATTTCTTTTTTTTTCCTTTTGAAATATCACTGTTCAAAGTTTTTGTTTTCTCAGACATAAACAGACATATCATTCTAAACCTTTGAGATTTCTCTCTTTCTCAAGCATAATCATCATTATTAATTGAATGATCGGTCCCAAAGAGATCAATATTATCTCAAATTAATTGATGCTTTTTTAAACTCGACTTTCAATCTTAATTTCCGTTATCTTCATTTAAATCCAGCATCCTCTAAACCTGTTGATATCATGGTGGACTGCTGGTCTATCAACAAGAGGCCAATATCATTAGTATGCTTCCCTCAAGAGTTGTTCAAGTGAAACAAAGAAAAGAACAAATCAAGTGCAGCTGTAATTTTTATAATCCTATAACGATGTTGAATGCACTTTTACACTCTATTTTAAAGAAAAGAGCTTCGATAAAAACACTGGTCGATATATAAATTTGAAAGTGAAAAAAAGGCAGAAAATATTTTTGCTTAAGAGAGAAGAAAAATGCTAGGCACCTTATAATAATCTACCTACGTCATTCATAAAACATTCAAATCATTTATTCCATTTTCTTGAACCCGGTCTGATTTAACAACAGGCCATATAGCTTTCATTCGAACTATTAAGTATTGTTTCTGGTTGAATTCCCTCATAAAATTTTGATTTTTACTTGAGTGTTAATTACCGCTAATCATTTCAATAAACTTTTAAAAAGCCGTTTCAAGAGCCAGTACACAATAGACATGATTTGACAGAAGAGCTGAAGCCTTTTCTTGCCTAGAAAATGTTTAATTCCTTAGAGTTAACAGTTATCACTTTTCGTGATTTATCGGTTGAAATGTGTCTCTTTTTACGTCTCCCTTTTGAAATATGCAAGCCTCTATGTAGATAGCAATGCTTCATAATAACCCGAAAGTTTTCTTTCTGGTTAGGTAAAACTTAAGCCTTAGAAGAAAAAAGTATACCGTTGTAAAAACAGAAGCATAGCACGAAAAACACGTACACATATCGGTTGACTATTAATATTTTCAGATTTTAATACTCTTTCGCTGCACTCATGAATTTTTTTTTTTCTTTTTTTTTTTTGTTGAGAAAGACCGTATATCAATTTTCCAAAATTTTACACGGGATCCAAAAAAAAAAAATAATAACAAAACAAAACAAAAAAAAAAAAAAAACGAAAGAAAAAACCCTCATTTTGGTCTATATTAAGGAAAGCTATGGAGTTTTCAACATCAAACTCCTTAATTGTTGTTCTCCATGCGCTAATTGTACTCTTGCTCATCTATTGGTCATTTTTGTTATTATTTGCTATTTAAAATCAAAAGGTTTATTTATCTTTTAATTTTGGTCGTGCTTTTCTCAAAAAGAATGTATAGCATACATTTGTTTTTGTTTTTTTTTAATGAACTTTCTTACGTTTCTTTAACTAATAAGGCCTTTTGGGGGGAAAAAGTAAATAAGAGAAATTTAGTATAACATCTTGTAAAAGTCTTACGTTGATATGAATATGTTGCAAGCGCTCTGATATAGAACTTTTAGTTGAACATAATTTAATATATAAACAACCGTTTTCGAACCAAAGCTGGATATACGGGCTTTAAAAAAAAAACGTCCGGATTTGTCCACAATTACTTGATTTTCATCTGTTAAAACAGACGACTAGACTTACAGACTAAATAGATCTAGACCCAATATTAAGTGGAAAGTAATTTCGCTTTCTTCAAGTCAGTTCTTATCTAATGACACTGTTGCCATGAAGTAAAGATAGTCATGTTGAAAGCGCCTATAGGGAAAAAAAATAAATGGACATTCATATTCCTCTTCAATTACCTTCACTATCCCTGTATTTGCCAAGGAATTTCGTATTGAAGCAAACGACAGTCGGGTCCATGTAATACAAAATCAATTCTTTTTTTTATAAAATTATAAGAGTTTACATTATTTATGCTTCACCATAGAAGAGATTTCTTGCACCAAGCTCTAAAGAGTTTCCTGTGTGAAATTAAATGTAATAGTTATTGATGTGCCGATTTTCAGTATTTGTTTAAAGCCGTGATAAAGAATAATGAGAAAATCATCCTAATAATGAAATTATGTTCTGTGTGATTGTGCTCGGGTAGGGGCATTCAGATAGGCGACAGGAATAGCCATTAAGTGACGCGTTTGATGTTTCGTGTCCATTGATTCTCATCTTTTTATGCATGCTCTAAAGTTCTCTCGAACTCAGATTGCTCTATTTTAAAACCATGAAAAAGGTGAATCTATCTTAAATCATTAAAATTGAAGTAATAGAGAAGAAGAAGAAGAAGAAGAAGAAGAAGTAGTAGTAGTAGTAGTAGTAGTAGTAGTAGTAGTAGTAGTAGTAGTAGTAGTAGTAGTAGTAGTAGTAGTAGTAGTCGTAGTCGTCGTAGTCGTCGTCGTCGTCGTCGTCGTCGTCGTCGTCGTAGTAGTAGTAGTAGTAGTAGTAGTAGTAGTAGTAGTAGTAGTAGTAGTAGAAATAGTAGTAGTAGCAGTTGTTTTTGTATTAGTAGTGGCAGCAACAGCAGCAGCAGCAGCAGTAGCAGCAGCAGCAGCAGTAGCAGCAGCAGCAGCAGTAGTAGAAGTAGTAGTAGTAGTAGTAGTAGAAGTAGTAGTAGTAGTAGCGGTTGTAGTTGTAGTAATACTAGTAGTAGTAGTAGTAGTATCAGTAGAAGTAGTAGGACAAGTAGTAGTAGTAGTAGTAGTAGTTGTAGTAGTAGTAGTAGTAGTAGTAGTGGTGGTGGTGGTTGTAGTAGTAGTAGTAGTTGTAGTAGCAGTTGTAGTAGTAGTAGTAGTAGTAGAAGTAGTAGTAGTAGCAGTTGTTTTTGTATTAGTAGTAGCAGCAACAGCAGCAGCAGTAGCAGCAGCAGCAGTAGTAGTAGTAGTAGTAGTAGTAGTACTAGTAGCAGTTGTTGTTGTTGTAGTAATACTAGTAGTAGTAGTAGTAGTAGTAGTAGTAGTAGTAGTAGTAGTAGTAGTAGTAGTAGTAGTAGTAGTAGTAGTAGCAGCAGCAGTATTAAGAGGAGTAATAGTGCCGATAGTGGTACTGATTGTTGTAGAAGATCTTGAAGAAATGTTAGGAATTTAAGTAGTTCATTTTGGAGTGAACTGGCTGCGCATTCATGCAACATAGTAGTTGTAGCATAATTTTACTATAGCACTGTGCTTGGGAAGTTAAAAACTACTAATTAGCCAATCGGAAATGGCCTCGGTAGTACGTGCGCACCACTTCAAGTCTTCATTGGATCCGCTTTTGATCTAATTAAACGCTTTATGGCCATTTTCGCCCTACAAATTTGATAAACGCATTGCAGGCTCACATTTTAAACATGACGTAATTATTTATTATTATTAGTTTAGCCTAGCTCTGTTAATATGAAAGAAATAGACTTAAGTCATAATCATTTTCATCATCTCTTCTTTCCTTAGGACACAGGCCTACAAAGGCCTTTACATGTATAATCTTTTCAGCTCTTCTATGATCAATAGGAGCTGGTCTGGTAGGGTAAGGCTTACCATATCTGGTAGAGTAAGGTAACGCAGGTAGGGTCAACAAATCAAATTCACTAGACGAAGAGAGCCTTTGGCATTTGTATTAATCAATGAAGCCACCTTTTTAGTTTTTCCATGAGGCCTTTTGAGAAACAAAAGAAAATGCTGTAAGTATAGACCTAAGTTTAACATAATTATGCCCAGCTGCAGATGATAGGTAAATAAATTAAATAAACTTTACGCATTATTGGTACCTTTTTTTTCAATCGATGCGCTTGTCTTAATCGGTTTTCAGTGCGATAAAATAGGAAATTTCAAACAACTGGCGTTGTAAAAATGTCATCTGGTATCCGCTCTTGTGTCCTTTCGAACGATTAATTCTCAAACCCAATCACGTAAAAAGCATAAATTTAGCCACATCAGCCCCCAAAGAACACTTTTTATAACCTGAGAGAATATCGTTATAACCAGAGTCTAAATTACGATTGAAAATTATTCCGAGACTTAGACAAGGGAGACAAAGCTGAATGATTCGCTAGAGAGACAATTTCCCCTCAGACAAAAACAATTGAAACGCCGGAGAATCAAGATCTAGATCTAGACCTAGATCTATTTTCTATAGTCCTTACAAGTCCAAATTTCTGGACAAAGTTTGATATAGATCTAGATCTAGACTTGATCTCGTAGGAAATATAAATATTTTTTTTCATGTAAGTTGAGGATATTTAAAAAAAGTGATCACAATAAATTATAGGCCGAGATCTTAGATCTAAATCTAGATCTAGACTAGATTAGATGAAATATTTTACACACACAGCATCCTATATCAACAAGGGCCTGAAGGTTGTTAAGTTTGTTCAATATTCAATTATATTGTGAAGGGCTCATTTACCAAATATAAGCCTCAATCGTATTGTTTGTGAAATTTGTTAAATTGAGGCAATTTGTGAGATAAACAAAGAAAATTGAATTAAAAATGATTCAAAATTTCAATTTCATGGATGACAGTAAACTTCAGGGAAGTGAAACCACTAGAACTAGACCTAATCCACCTTGACTAGGCATTATTTTGAAGATCATTGTTACCAACTTATTAAAGATCTTCAGATTGTATAATGTTAAGTAAAGAATATTAAAAAATAAAATGTTTCTTGGTTGATAGGGCCCACATAACATCATGAAAATTATTTTTAATTTGTCATTTAAAGGTAAAAACTATATAACATAGGCTAAATGTTATTGAAAGATGTACCAGCATCAATATTTTTGCACTTATGAGCCCAACTTCACTTAAAAGCTTTAAAATTGCATGTCCCTTAATGAATTTGATGCATTGAACTTGAATATGAAGATTATATTCGTCGCAAAAATGCCTTTTAAGATAAGCATTGGGAAAGAGTTCCTTTTAGGTTCGGACTAATTTACACACCAAAGAGGGCTTCGTTTGATCGGGGCCATAGAAAAAGATTGGGCTTGGTTTTTGCTTGGGGTTACACAAAAAAAGAAAAATTAATTTATTTCAGCTCTGTCTCTTATCTAACTTGTGATCAAACAAAGCCCTCTTTAGTGTGTAAATTAGTCAGTACCTAAAAGGAACTCTTTCCAAGCATTGCACTATTTCCTGATGTTTGTCCCAGTTTTGTTTGTAACCAATCCGCTTGTTCTTTTGCCTTCTCCGCTTTACTCTGGCACCTAGCCTCTACCCACCGTAGTCCCAGTGCATACGCACAATTCCGAAACTAGGGTTACTTTCTGAATATGAGGCACAGATCTGGATGAGGGGAAGGGTGGGTCTCATTTGTCATAGTCAGTTCAAATAATATCTCTTATCTGTAATCATAAACTTTTAAAAGGCATGGAGGAAATCATGCTTTATTAACCTAAAACAAAAGGCCACAGAGATTCTTTTTGTGTTTTATTACTGCTACTGCTGCTGCTCCTCCTTCAGCTGCTTCTGTCACAAATACTACTACAAATGCAAAGTATTGATTTTATTTCCACCCATTTTTTTTAGACAAATGGTCAAGCCAGCCATGAGGAAAAAGCTCCTCTTTTTTCTCGGCTGCTTTTTGCTCACAGGATGGTGTTCATTTTGGATCTTTCTGACATACCCAATACATGTAAAAAAGCATGGTAAGCCTCTATTTTGTTGGTTAGTTTACTTTAATTCTTAGGTGATAATATGCTTCTGAATTTTCAAAACTTAAGTGGAGCTAGCATGAATTGTTGTGAAAATTTTTTTATATTTCTAAGTGTTTAAACTGTGTCGCTGTAATTGGCTCACTCTTAGTCCTATGTATATTTTGAATTTAAGCCTGTTCATAGACTTTTGGAAATGTGAATTATATGCATTCATGGAGAAGTAGATTTCTATGTTAAATTAGAAACTAAATAAATTTCCGTGATTTGCAAATTCTTACGATAGATCTAATAATGAGTTGTGCTAAACACCCATGAAATCCATGATTTGCTTTGATACTTGCAAGAAAATTCATCAACCCTTTCTATTCATAATCAAAAATAAAAACAAAATGTTTAGTCTGGGAGGATACTGGAAAGTGCATTCAACTCTCACTTGTTTCATGTGCAGTTTTCATTTTTTTTTTGTTATATCTTGCTGTCTTGGTATAAAAATTAAACACCTTCTCTACAAATCAATCTACTTTCAAAAGAATGAAAATGTTGATAATCAAATTATGTTTAGTTATTATGTTTCATAATGTTTCTGCACAAAAATCCTTTCAGTTGAAGTCTAGTAGTGTTGAATAAAAGGCGCTAAGTCATAACTTATTTCTGAAATGAATTTGTGGCAAAATCAAGAGAGAAACTATATACAGTGAATAGCCTTTTTTTTTCCAAGTTAAGTATTGGGGTTATTCTAGATTGAGAGGCATGTACAAATAAGTATTGTTTCTTATAATCGTTGATAATAACATTTGTGACAACCAATATTATGAAACCAATCTGTTTGCTTCTTTGTCATTGGGAAAAAATCATGTTCAGAGGACCCAAAATTTATTGTATCTCAATGACAAGACAAAAAACATGAAAGCAGACGTCTTCACCTTTTTTCCTTCTTTTCCTTATTGCAATAAAACAGTATCCCATAAGGGTTTGCACTTCATTATTTGAAGCATCCTTAATGACTTTTGATGAAATTATGATGAAGTGATAAGAAAAAAAGATATGTGTTGCATGGTCTTCTTCTCAGCAATTTTTATGAAAGAATCTAAAAACCTGTATCATAAATACAGAATCATTTGTCATTTTGAAATAATTTACATAGCAGGTAGAATTATATAATAATGACCTTTATAAGAGAAATCAACTGATTCAAGTACACAAAAAACCATTCAAACACTTTCAGTGAATTGACTTTATCAAAAGACATATATAGAAAGTTTCTTAATATAAATAAATTATACCTGCAAAAGAAAATGCAACAACAACAACAACAACAACAAAAAAAGATAGATGTAGCCTTTGAGTGTTAATGCAAGTGAGGTATAATATCTGAACAGAATATGGGAACTACATGAAGTGCACTTGTATATAATTTTCTTTCAGTTTTCTTACATACAGGCATCATGGTAACAACATCTAAGTACAAAAACATTTAAACATTTTAATAGTTTAAAGACTGTTGTGAGAAACTCAGGTTTTTTTAATGAACTCAGGATATGTTTATTTATTTTTTTCGTATGAGTTTAGACGAAGATCTATCATTTTCTGTTTAGAGTAAGCTTAAATATGAGGAAAACTTTATTCGCAGTGATGATTTTATAGCTGAAAAAGAAGTGAAAAGCTCTTCACCAGAAACATGAATTGACAAAATATGACTTGTCAAATAAATCTACATTCTTAATCAATGTATATTATATTGTATTTATTATCTATTTTTACATATCTCTCACTCTTCCTTTGGCATTTCAGCTCGAAGGACAGAATATCCTTTCTCAAAAGGTTCAAAGAATATTCTGTTTTATGACTTCCCAAGCTACTATGAACTGGCTAATCTTCCTCCCCAAAATTGTACAGGGAATTGCAATTTTTTGACACAATCGTCTGCATCAGACATAGCAGATGCGATAGTTGTATTTAGCCATGATCATATCCTTGGTCGCACTAAAATTGATTTAGTTAAAAAACTTGGGCAGACATGGGTGTTCTTTGCAGTGGAGAGTCCAACATATTCCTATCAAAATTCACTGAGCAATCCAAGATTTCGCCAACATTTTAATTGGACCATGACCTACAGATGGGACTCTGATATTTTCTTTGGATACATCAGGACAAATCGGAGATCAATCCCAGAGACAGTCTCAGAGAGAGAAAGAGAGCTGCAGACAATGAAATTGGCATTTCGCCAAAAAACAAAACTGGTGGCCTGGATGGTCAGCCACTGCGCAACTGACAGCAAACGTGAAAGATATGTGAAGGAATTGAAAAACCACATTCAAGTGGACATTTATGGTGCATGTGGAACTTTAAAATGTGACAATTGGACTGCTTGTGATGAGATGGTCGCTAAAGACTACAAATTTTATTTATCATTTGAGAACACTTTGTGTAAAGATTATGCATCTGAGAAACTACTGAAAATCCTCCAGAAACGTCAGACTGTTCCCATTGTGCGAGGTGGGGCAGATTATACAACTGTGTGCCCCCCTGACTCAGTTGTGAACACAGCTGATTTTCCATCTGCTGCTGCTCTTGCAGAACATCTCAAGAAACTGGCCAATGATGAGGTTTTTGTTTCCCATTTTCCAAATTTTCATGAAATTTATCAAAACCATTTTATTAAATAGGTTTGGTTAAATTCTTAAAGGTAACAGTTTTTGTGTTAACAGAAAAAGATGGAATAAGATGAAGCAACAAAAATTTGAGGGAGATAGTTTAGTGCCAGCCCAAGGTGAATATATATATATATATATATATATATATATATATATATATATATATGGGACTGTTATGTGTTTTTATATGCTAATTAAGAGTTGTTAAGAAGTTTGCATATTAACAGTTTTCAATTTTTAGCTTTATAGGTGGTGGGAACAGATCAGAGAACAATGTTTGGACTATACAAGTCCTTTTTTGTGCCTGTCTGGACTTGTATAACGGCAAATTATGTTAATGACTTCATCTTTTTCATGATCTAAATCATTACTATCTGTTTTCCATGGCAAAAAAAGCTTTTATTTCGAAATTCAGTTTTATACCTGTTCACAGTAATGATTTTACCCAAGGCCATTATGAAGGAAGCAAAACTTTTAGAAATAGCAGTAGAGCATCTTAGAGGCCCTTAGCTGCAATATTTACCCTCAAAATGTTCTATAGCTGTGAAGAAAATAAAGACACAAACATTGCATGCATATTCTATGACCAAAGGTTTAGTATGTTACAGTTTCAAAAAATTTAAAATATTTCTTTATGGTGAACAGGGACTATTTGAAAGATCTATGGAATACATGCAGCCTTGTTTTTTTTTTTTTTTATTTCATTGATTCATATTTATAGAGATATCATATTTAATGTTCATACAATGATTTCATAAATTTTGAACCTGATGTACACAATTAAATGCTCTGCAAAAAGGGCCCTATACTTTATCATGTAACCTTAACGAAAAACAGATGGTAACAATTTTTAAAGCTTGAACTATTATGATAAGAACTTTTTTGTTACTGTCTGTTTCAGGAAGCCTATGTAAAGATGCTCAAATGGGGATGGGACTATGAAGTTGTCCAGCCTCAGCTGCCCCTTTGCCAATTGTGTGAATGGATGCATGATCCAAGGAGAGTAAGGCAGCCATACCAAGATGCTGTAAAATGGTGGTCTGAAGGCATCTGTCACAAGCCCAAGGACCTGTGAAGCTGAAGCAATACAGGTCACTGACTGCACATTTTAAAACTTCCTATGATAGATTTTCCTTTATTCTTGTGCATACTATCTTCATTCTTCTTATTAAGGACTTTGTTGACTATGATCTTGATTGAGCAATTTAAAATGTGTTCCCTCTACTAAAAGTAGTATTTGCTTTAATATTTAGCCCAGGAAATTCTAGGGTGCTCATTTAATTTTCATTTGCTTTATTTATGCCCTTAAGAAACATTTGTAAATATTATTATAAATTCACTCTGAAGCATGCTTTTAAAATTAAAGTTCCTGGATGAGAAATTGGGTTTACACTGCAATACCTATTTATATAACTTTTTTTTCTATGGCAGTAGGTCCTGTTTTAAAGTTATTTCATTGATATCTTAATAATCATGATATAAGCTGGTCCTTTTTTTTTTACCTTCTCTTCCCCTCACCCACTTCTTTTACATGAACAAACACCAAAGCCTGTGTTATGGGGTTGCTGCAATTTTAATTTATCAGTCAATTGTATATCAGAAATATTTGCAAATGAAATTAACCTCTACTCTTATTAAAGGGAATGCAATTTCACAGAGTTAGGCTACCTAGTTATAAGTCATGTGCTCCACTTATAAGTTGTTGTGTGAGTATAAAGCAAGAATGTGTCTACAAAAATGCACAGTGGTGTGAAATGTTAAGTAACAAAACGGAAAAGTAAAATATGCATATGAGAAAACATTTGCAACTAAATTATCTAGTTCTGCTTAGATCTTTGAAATGCTTCTGATTGCTGGACAGAGCTCATGACTTCCAGCAAAGTGACAGAATTCTTTATGAATTGGTATCCCCTTTACAAAACATCTCCTCGAAAGTTTTGTGAAAATTTTAGCCTGGAGCTAATTATCAACAAATGTAAAAAGAATTACTGGGTTAGGAATGTGTGAGACATGTATCCTTGGGCCTAATTTATTTTTAATTCAAACACGAACACAATTTGCAAAAGTGTTATAATCAGTAAATCCATACAAATTTTGTTGTCTTTTTCATTATAGGCTTAGACATATCGAAAATAAGAATAATTTAAAAGGAACCTCTCAGCCTCCATATACATATTTTTTCATTTTCCTCGCCCGGACCTGAACGATACATATTTTTCAAAGACTTGACTTAAGAGTAAATTAAAAAGTCAACATTGCATTGCGAGGGAAATTGATGCAAGTAAGGTAAGGGCTATTCTGAAATAGTGAGTATATATTTTACATTACATTGATCATGTGATAAATTTTTCTGTGAATGTGCAATTCTAATTGAAGATAAGATAATCTGCCAGTTTTACGTATAAATAAAAGAATTTTCTCTTTTGAAAGTTTGCAATTGTATCAACATTCACAGATGGCAGTTATATCCATTAGAAAGAGTTAAACCTGTACTTTGTTAACTTATTCAGATTGCGCTTATTATAATTATGCTGAAAAATCGTACATTTAGATTAAGTCATACATATATACATAAAGACACTAAACAATTAGTAGTCAATTTAAAAGTGGGGATAAAATTGTCTTCCCTTTTTAACCTTTTCTAACGCTAAATTATTTTCTGTGTTTAAAACTTAAAATTTGAAAGCAATTGAAGTCTGAAAAGAATGAGCAAGATGAATTTGTAAAAGTACTGTGAGAATTATGCATGTAATTGAATAAAATACAAATTTATACAGTTCCAAAATAAGCCATAATTCATGCATTGTGTAATAAAACTTGATGATAATGAAAAATTATGTTTCCATTTTAATTCTCTTGTTATTTTAGAGTTGTTGCCATTCTCAAAATGAAATTAAAAAGAGACAGCAAGAGACTAAATGAGGAATACATGTTTTTTGGTCCTGTTATATCCCTTGATTGCAGCTATAAGACTGTAAGCAAGGAATACATGTTTTTTGGTGCTCTTATGTCCCTTGATTTTAGCTGTTTTAAACCAGACTTATTTTATTAAAGATACATGTATTAAAGTGGTTCATCTAAGATGCAGTGAGTACTACTTCAAGGATGGATTGTTTTGCTTGTCTTGTTATTCTCTTTATTTTATTTTTTTTGTAGAGCTTTTCAAAATTGAGAAAAAGAAGGCCCTTTTATAAATTTTTTTCATATTTTATATATATATATATATGTATATATATATATATATATATATATATATATATATATATATATATATATATATATATATATAAAATATGAAATGGCGTCCAGGGCAACTGAGAGATAGAAAAACACTTAGCTTGTCAATACTTACCAAAAAAAAAAAAAAGTGAAATATAATACTCATTACATTTTTATCCCCTCCCATTCAACCCAGATGGCAGATTCAATGCTATTAATAAAATTATTGCTAATCTTCCAGCAATATTTATATTCAATTGCTAAAAACGAATTTATTTTGTGCACACCTGAATTTATTTTTTCCACATACAGAATTTTTTTCATGTAAATGTTTCTCATGTAGTCTGGTTATTTCATTTAGAACCATGAAACCCTAAGATTTTGTGCATAAAAATACTTCCAGCTAGTCTGATACCTGTGAAACATCAAGAATTAAGAAAATTTATCAGTGTTCACCTGTATGTTGCAAATCTAGCGTTGAACAATTTATATTATCTGTTGCTAAATACAGTATGGTCCTGTATACCATACATAATTATTCCATTTTGTGCTTTGGTTAAAGCTGTGTAAATAATTTTTTGCATTTTGATTTTTAATTCATTTAACTAGAAGTTTTACATGCCATAATTTGTTTCATTATACTTTTTTTTTTTTGTAAATTGTCAAGTCTTTTTTTATAATCATAATTTTTGTTTAATCATATTTTTTAAATCACAATGATAAAGATTTAGAGAATAAAGTTTGATAACTAATGTAGCACATAGACAATAAAGAGTTAACCAGTTGTACATACATGAATATTTCCTGTTTACTATCTATCTATCTTATTCATGCTATGTGCTACATTAGTTATCGAACTTTATTCCCTAATCAAAACTGTAGTACTTACTAGAGTAATTCTAGCATTTTGCATCTATAGAATGGTAAAACCTCTATAGCTACATGGAAAAATTCTTTATTTTGTTTGAGATTATCTACCTTTTCATATGTTTTAATTTTTTTTAAACATTTTAAAGTTTTCACTCACTGTATAGAAGACAATTTTCTCTTTGGGATATTGTGGCTAACGTTAAAGACAAAAAAAAAAAACCCTCCCAAAAAAAAAACCAAAAAAAAATCGAACAAAACAAACAAAGAAATGTAAAGAAAAAAACCCAAAAAAACCAAACATGAAACAACTATAAAACTGCAATATCAGGAAAATAGACAAAGTGAAAGTTACTTAGAAATAATGATGTGCTCATTAGAACGTGATTGTTTGACAAATGCACTGAAGTGAATCTTCCCTTTTTAAGGGTTGCATGTCAATATAAATGTATAAATGAATAAGACCTGAATAGTGATGTGATTTTACACTGTATTCTAATATGTAGCAAAAATTTTTTATATACTTCCTGATCTTCCAAAAAGGAGTCCAGAGAATTATAGTACCCTGGATGTTCTCTTTGCCTTTGTATCATTTTGAACTTGTGGTTGAGACTGAGTTTTAGACCCTTGTGGACGTCATATCAAATTTTCATACATGCCTTGCTTTCTAAGAGTTCTACCTGCAAGTTTGTGGGTTTTGCACTCCTTTTTGGTCGTCCTATCATTTCCAATGTAATCCATATTTACCTTAACTATTTGACATTTTTCATTCAAGTTTTTCTTCTTTTCCAAACTGAATGGGTATATTGCCTTGTGACGTATTAAAAACTGTCCATACGTAAAGATATGGGTTGCCTTTCTTTGAAATGATTTTTGTTTCCATTTAACAATCTTCTATTAGGATAAAGAGATAGAGTATAGATCTCTTTATATCCAACTAGACTAGAGTTAGATGCATGCATCCTCTTTATTGACATGGCTTCTCCTTAGTGATAAGGATCAAGGCCTCTAGAAGCAAGTAGTTGCCACAGCAGCAGCAATGATTGTTTTAGTAGTATATTTAGTTTTATGTGGAAAAGATGTTTTAAAGATTTTTTTTTTACGATGTCTTTTTCCTTATTTTGAAAGTTTAATCTGTTAGAAAGTGCAGTCATTTTAAACTTTGTCCATCTGAAGATAAATTATCCTGTTTCAGTTGGCAGGAACTAGTCTAAGGGATTAGCAGCTGCCTTTCTTTTTAAGAACATCACAATTTTGAAAAGTTCGAAGACTACAGTATTTGAATGGTAATGATATTTGATGTACAAAAAAGTGTTATTAATTGGTTTAATGCATACCCTACCTTATCATCTTTTTCATAATTATTAACTTGTTGCATGTCTGGTATACATATGAGTCACTTGTCGCCTGTATCACAAATTATGGACACTGCATTTGTTTTAGTTTGAAATTGTCGATATTGTCTGGGATGTTAAATTTTAAGGTATGTAAAAGTATTAAAAAAGAAGACCATCAATTTTCAAATGCTTTTTTAAAAAAAAACCAATTCGAATTTAAGACATCCGACTAATTTGGACTGGTTTCGAGGCATATCCTTAGAAAGAACTGATAGAATTGTGAAGTCAATTCGAATCTGTAATTTTTTTTTTACATTGATCATCCCTATGTTTTTATATGTAAACATCTTTAGCTCTCAATTAGTCTTGTTCATCAATGAAAGTAAATGGACCAGTGTGAGTTCTCAATACGAAACTCTTTTAAAATTTTGAATATGCTTCTGTTGACCTTCAAAGCAAGGATAACCAGTTTGTCTTTGAGCCTGTGGCTTAAATCGAGCATGCAACCAGCAAAATTGTTTAAAAAGCATCTGGTATACATATTTTTAAGGATAAGCTTTATACTTTCTGTAGACTGTCATCATTGACCGCACTGTTCCGCACTGTCAAGGAACCTTTTGGCTATGTGTGAAAAAAACTCGTTGAGACGGTTGCGAAAGACTCTTTTAGTGCTATCAACTCCTGCTCTTTTGGCATCAAAATAAATAAACAAATTTAAACTGTTATGAATCTCAATATTTCATTGTTTTTCGTTAAAATTGGTGAGATCGATGATCCTCAACGAGCTTATTATTAGTCTAATTAACAGCTTAAATTCTACGTCATATCTCGACCTGCAGACTTTTATCTGTATTTCGTCAAACTGTTGGAAAAGATTTAATAGACATAGCTGCGGACAGCATTGAATGATTCTCCGAAGTTGAGACGTAATTTTTCACTCAAAACATGTGAAACGAGACTAAATATCACTGCATGAAAACAGCTTTGGAAATGTAAAAAAAAAAACTTAAACGATTTATATCACTAAATCGGAGAATTTCGCGGCATTAATAATGTAACAAAACACAGGTCCAGCTGGCTTGTTCCAAAAGATTCTGTTAAAATGTGAATTTATCTAAGCTTGCAGCATCTTGAAATCCTGATGAATTTTAACGCCTTGCTTAGTGAAAATGATGACTTAGTTTTCTCTCACTCTCAGACAAAATAAGCGGACAATCGGATGAGCCTGGTCTCAATCTTGAGCTGTCAGGCCATTAATAGAATATTTCTCACAATTCTCTCCTCGCAACTTTCTGGTACATCTGGTTATGATGGAGACCAATCGGAAGATTGTAGAAATAAAAAGTCAATGAATAATTTTTTTTAGTTAAAAAAGGTGCAGAGGGGCTGAAGGAGAGAGTTGGAAAGATGTGAAGGTCTATAGTCCAAAGTTTATCAATTCAATGTCCAGTACAGTACATTACACAGACTAGTGAATTCAAGCAGATTTCATACAGTATTTGTAACGACGATTATCGAAGTCAGAAGTGCAGTAGAGCTGGTACGTCTGAGATACAAGTATTTCCGAAAAATCAAAAGAATTACACAGACACAACTTTACACTCTTCTTGCTTAGAAATGCACCTTCTTTTGTAAAAACAAATGATAATTCTCAAGTCATAAAGATTGTCTGATAAATCTCAGGTCATAAAGAACATCTGATAAATCTCAGGCCGTAAAGAATATCTGATAAATCTCAGGCCAAAAAGAATATCTGATAAATCTCAGGTTATAGAGAATATCTGATAAATCTCAGGCCATAAAGAATACCTACAAGAAGGGTAGATTGATACTAACCTTGTTTCTAGATGCAATAATTCCCTAGCAAAGGGAAGTTTGTCCTTTTGCCGCACAGATCAACCTACAACGTTTACAAAATACGGCCCAACGTGGTTTCTAAAATGTTTATGCAGATCGAATGAGAAAATGACGCAAAAAAAAAAAGAAACAAAACAAACAACCCAAGATCATTATGTAATGCAATAAAGATGAAAAGTCTAAGGAAGTAATATTGACTACTATCACAATAATTATCGATTGTGCAGCTTTCAAATTTTTGCATAAACTTATTTTAAAAAAATCTCCCTATATCTCTCCTCTTTATATTTTCCTAAATTTAATTGTTATACCTTCTTATTAGAATCACATTTAAATTGAGATTCACTGAAAAACCTGCACATTTTAAGCTTTTATGACAAAAATACGCACTGGGATTGACTTGTTCAATAAATCTTATAAATATGAAATAACTTTTTCTCATGTGAAGAGGGAATGGGATTTTACAAAGATTGGTATTGAGTTTAGATAGCACATTATCATTGCATTGATAACCAGAAGCCATTCACAACACAGAGAAAACTATCAGTGCTCTGGGATACGGTTTGTTTTATCCAAAGACGCACAATTTCAAAATATAAGCACGCGATTACTTCTAAATCCAGTCTTTCATAAATGTTTTTTTAAGGTCCAGATAAAAATGAAACAACAACAACAAAGATATTTTCTATAAAACTAAAGTTTTGCTGATGTACATTTATTGAGACCGTCAGCATCGAAGTTTGAGGTTGCAAGGGTGTGAACAGTAATGGATACATCATTGACGTTAAGTTTCCTTGTTTTAAATGAGAGCAATGTATCAAAACATCTGGCAAGGAGCCTTGCTACAAAACCTGTGTCAACGAATGATACTGATGAGATACATTTCCCTTATATCACTGAAGATTTAAAGGAGATGGAGACACTATATCTTATTTGCTAAAAATGGCTTATAACCATCTTTCTTACTCATACCATATTATGGTATATGAAACATTATCTCTTCCAAATGTGGAATGAATGAAACTGAAAATTTTTAGCGTATTCTTCTTCTTCTACTTTATTTATTATTACATGTATTATTATTATTATTATTATTATTATTATTATTATTATTATTATTATTATTATTATTATTATTATTATTATTATTATTATTATTATTATTATCATCGTCATTATCATTATCATCAGTAGTAGTAGTAGTAGTAGTAGTATTAGCAGCAGCAGCAGCAGCAGCAGCAGCAGCAGCAGCAGGAACAGCAACAGCAGTATGAGTATTTCTATATGTCTTCTTCTTCTTCTTCTTTATTATATTTTCACTCTTTAATTGGTCCTTTCTTATTTCCAGCTCTCTCTTTCCCTACCATTTCTTCTTTTGTTATCTTCATCTTTCTGCTTCTACTAACACCATAAACCACGACAGGAAAGGAAGACAGTTAAAAACAGTAGCAATCATTGATAGAATCCTTTTATACACTTACTTCCTTATATCTAATTATCTTATCCGTTTTTCTTTCTGTCCACCTTTTCAGTCGTTCATTCATCTGCTCTATCTCATGTTTTCCTCACATTAAAGCCTTTAATATATATTTTTCTTGTATTTTTTCGGTATCATTTAAATAATTATATCGAATGTAAAGAAACTAGCGAAAACTAACGGGAAAAAAATAATTAACCACTTTAGCGTAAGCAATTCGAAATGGATGGGACTACATCAAGCGCTCACTACAGGCCAAAGTAAAACAAATTAATCTTTGCATAGAGGTGATGTATTTCATTTACTTGTCAAGGTTAGAAAAAAAAACAACTTCTCAACTGCACTAACTGTGCCTAATAGTTGGATATTGCTCTCTTTGACACTTTATGCAAAGGTTTGTTTACCTCGGTGACTCAGGTTTACACAGGGAAGCGTCGTTGCGACTACACAGAGAGTGTTGATTAATGGCCTGACCGATGAGAGTAAAGCTCAATGTCGACCGTTTTTTCGAACTATAAAAGGAACATTGAATCCACGCATTTCTTTTTCGTTTATTTATTATACATTGATAATAGATTAGCGATAACCTTGAAAGGCCAAGGTCACCTTCATTTTGAAGATATTGCGATGCATAAGTTCTTTGTAACCTTGAACTATTGCGAATACCGTTGAATTACTGGCTTGTTGTGATTGGCTGGAGTGGCGTCGGTATGCACAATTTATCCTCGAATCATTGCAATCGTCTTTTGGTACAATCACAAGGATTCGTTAATATTTCATGTTACATAGATTTTCATTGGTTCTTGAATAAGGCATACACAAATTTATTTTTATAATGCAAGGCACCAATTATATTTCAGTCATAAAACTAAAGCCCCCTTCAGACGTACAGTTCTTTGTATCCGGTAAAGCCATCCGGTCAGTTGAAACTGACACTAACCGGATTATCAATCATAGGACCGTTTACATGCATCAGTTGGATATCAGTTGACCTGATCATTCAAATCATGGCCTAGATGATGACATCATTGAGTTTTCGTATCTAGTTCGCGCGAAATTCAAAACGGCTAGGCTAGGGCCTATGTAGTTACATAACCAATGATTGTTTTTATTTTTTAATTTATCGTTAAATTCTGTTCCCCGCGTGATAATGACTATTTCAAGGTCGCTGATCACGAAAATCGTATTAATTTTTAGATTGGACCAGTAATTCAAAATATTTTTATTCGTATTTTTTAGCTCCGCGCGCGGCAAGATCAAAGTAACGACCTCAAGGCGCCAGTGCCCCAGTTCACTGGATGTTCACCGGATGGGAAATATCTAGCTGCGCCAGATATCAAGCTATCCGGCACGATTTTTGTCAAGCCGCTTCTTTGCACTACTATTTTTATTCTCATGGACTGACCGGGTGGCTTTACCGGATTCAAAAAACTGTACGTCTGAAGGGGACTTAAGACTTGGTGAAGGCGTCTACAGTCCTCAAAAATGACCTTGAAGTTTTGCGTCAAGAAATAGCTAAAGGGTAACAAATTTATAGGTGTTCAAATTTGCCTTTCTCAGCGCTCACTCAGAACGTGATTCATTTGGCGCGAAGAAAGCGACTACAGACGTTAGGCGATCAATGGGTTGGATCCAGTTCAAGAGGAGTGCCACCTGAGACATTTATACATATTTAAATCCATGTCTATACTGATCATCAAATATTTGGTGCAACAAAATTCCTATTAAGACTGTTTCAAGATGATCTATGATTTAGTGCTATAAATTAAATCTTGATGTGATCCAAAATCTACATCATTATACAGATCTAGATTCTGTTTTTTTTTTTAAAGTATGAGGTGATCTTGAGCAAGAAAAGATGGCTAGCAACCATGCGATTTGAAGTGTCAGGTGAGAGATGTTATGCATACAAGTCATGGCCCATGAGAAACGTTAAGTAAGTCTTTCAGACAAGAATATAAAATCTTTTCAATCAATTTTTCAGTCGTGTCATTCTAAGCATGAAAATAAATGAATGCTAGGTCAGACATTTAAAAGATTTCCATCAGAGGCCTTCGTTAAACTACATGTACTTCACTACCTCGGTTATTGTAATGTCCTGTCTGTTCAACACAATGTATCGATCGAAAAACTTGCGGCGCTGATAATGAATAGAATGAATTGCCCTGAAACGAAATGATTTGCAATTTTAGACCTACACTTTCCTTGTAAACATTATGGAAACGTGCGAAACCAATTATCTCGATATGAGAAGCTATCCATGTAGGCCAACAGAGGCAGAGGTGTACTTAATTATGATTGAGCTTTATATTATTTAATAATTTGTTAATACCCAAATGCTTTTTTTTTTTTTTTTCATGGAAAATATTAGTATAAATAATACTGTAGTTAAGTGCATATAGAGTCCAGATGTGTATCTCACTGATCATCCTATTGGATGAGGATGTAACATTTTGGAAAGCCTTTCTTTTGGTGTCTTGTCCATGGAATCGTTTCAAGGCCTATACACACAGATCTAGAATTGGATCCTGGCTGGGCACACACAGACAAAGCAGTTTAACCCATGCTGCCTGTTAGAGCACTACACTATTAAAAATGGTCTTTGCAATTCACAATTTTTTTAATTTTCATGGTGATGCTAATTTTGTGCAGAAATGTTGGTATCTGTGTGAGGGCTTTCATGGGCAACCACAGATTGAACTGGCAGCAATTTACCAAGTGGTGACTACAGTGAGTAAAGATAACTTACGATAGGAAGACCTAGGCTAGTCAAAACATTTAAATTACCACTGTTCTTTTCTTTATCGCAGCTGACCACATCCGATAGCTTAAGATAGTAATACTATATAAACCCTTTTTCTTTTTTTTGTTCTCGTTGAAATATCTTTTTAAAAACTTCTTTCCCACTGCTACTACTACTTTTTTTAATGACTACCGCTACAGCCTGTGCTGCGTCTGCTGCTCCTGCTTCACTGCTTTTGCCACTGCTACTGCTGTTATGCTTTTGCTTTTACCGCTGCTACTCCTTTTAGTCATGACTATCCTACTACTACTACTACTACTACTACTACTACTACTACTACTACTACTACTACTACTACTACTACTACTACTACTACTACTACTACTACCACTACCACTACCACTACTACCACCACCACCACCACCACCACCACTACTACTACTACTACTACTACTACTACTACTACTACTACTACTACTACTACTACTACTACTACTACTACTACTACTACTACTACTACTACTACTACTACTACTGCTACTATTACTACTATAAGTAAGAATTATAAGAGCTAGAATTTTAGGTAGTGCTCAGCACTAGTTAGAATAAGGTTTTAAGTGAAAATGACTGAAAATGCTTGAATTGGCAGGATTAGAACCATCGATTACTACTGCTGCTGCTGCTACTGCTACCGCCACAGCTTCTGTAGTCCTTATGTATTTTTATCTCCTCCTAATTACAGATTTGTACAATTTCAGTTTTGCTGCTTGCGTCACAAAAGAAGCCCATAGTTCTTTGAATACCTGCCTGGATGTCATGATGCTGCTGCTGAGCGCATTACTCTACAGATACCTTCACAAGGTAAGTTTGAATTTATAGTCTTCAATTACCAAAGAAAAGATTTCACTCTGCAGATTTAAGTGTTATTTAACAAGAGATCTTCTAAAGTGTCCTAGTTTGCAGGAAAACAATTAGCTGCTACAGCTTAGCAATAAAAAATTGATAAAGGGATTTTCAAGGATTCCTTCTTCTCTCCTATTGCCTGACTTGTGTTTAAATTGGTGCAAACGCATAGAAATCATTTGCATTGTCAAAAATAGGAATTCATTAAGGACCCTTATGCGTTTTACACCTTTTTATTTCACGTTTCAAACCAATGTTTGATGTTTATTACAGGTAAGTACAATAGAATTGGTTAATTTCTTAGTTTAATTCAATCATAATGAATGCTAAAAAAAATTTTAATGAAATTTTATTACTGTGAGATAAGTTTGATTGCTGCTTGTACTGCTTTTTCATATTCTCTTCAGTGGCAAAAAGTTATTTCTTTATCCTACAATCATAAAAAAGTGGCTTGTGACTTTTTCTTTTATACCTTGCCATATTAGGAAAGTAAAAGAAAGTCCTCTTTTTGAAAACAATTTTGAGATATGCCAGCACACCACTAATTTACCTTTTTCCTGTGAAAGTATTCTGCTTATATCATCGGCCCGGAAAATGTTGGATGTTAAGAATCTAATCAAACACAAAACTTATAGTCAAACTTTCTCAGATTCTAAAGTGATTTGGGAAAAAAACAAAACCCTTTCATTCAAGGAATGTGCTTGGGCATATAGGACAAACATAGCAGTAGCCAATTTTTATGGTTGTCCAATCTGAATTGTTGCATAAGCATCTTATTGATTTCCAATAACAAATTTTCTAAGAATTCAAACATTTCTCATTGCAATGTTGTACCTTATATTTTTAGGGCACTGTGAACCTTGCCTGAGCAGTGAATGATCATGAGGAGTCTAGTTATCAGAGTTGTCACTCTGAAGAATGTGGGGTGAAATCTATGATGGGAAACACAAATTTGACTTACATACACTGTAGGAGCATTTTAGATATTTTATATAGGATCTGCACAATTAATTGAAGCTAATAAAATTACAAAACAAAACGAAATTTAAGCCTGCTAGTTGACGCATGTTGTTTCCATGGCATCATTCCGATATGGTTATATTCTGACCGCTCTGCTTTAATGTATTCACAGGAAAGGGTCAAAGTTTGGTGTGAAGTAAACCGTCTCTTGGCCAAATCTTTGCAGGACTTGCAGGGCATCTATTGCTCCATGCATATCTGAGAAATTGTAGGTGCTGCCTGTTTTCTTTTCACAAAACAGTCATTTGTCTTGCAAATCCCATGCTATAAATGGTCTTGCTCAGCCGTCTAGCACATTGTTGATCTACTATTTTCAAGTTTCGCTTGTTTTACCCAATGTGCTTTGGTCTATTTTTTCAGAGAAAATATCTGTTCTTTATTACAAAATGGGGTCAAACTCTACTCAGTTGGAGCAAAAGTCGCGGTAATTAAGCTTAAAATGATGGATTCCAATTCTCTACAACGGTTCACAACTGCCATGCTTGAAACTATTGTAATTGTTCCTGCACAATGGTTTCCAACTCCCATGCTTCAGACAATTGTCCTTCATCCTATACAATGGTTTCCAACTGCCATGCTTCAGACTATTGTAATTCATCATGCACAATAGTTTCCATTTGCCATGCTTCAGACTATTGTAATTCATCATGATAAATGGTTTACATCTGCTATGCTTGACACTACTGTATTGCTTCAGACTTGTAATTCATCTACACAATGATTTCTTACTGCCATGCTTCACACTTGTAATGCATCCCACACAATGGTTTCCAATTGCCATGCTTCATACATGTACTTGTATTGCATCCTACACAATGGTTTCTAACTGCCATGCTTCACACTTCTAATGCATCCTACACATTGGTGTGACTTGCTTAACTTGACTTAGGCCTGTGAACCCCTTGTGGGGCAAAGGCCGCCGAAAGAGTCCACCAGGCATCCCGGTCCCCAGCGAGACTCTCCAGTTGCTTCCATGTGTGACCCAGCCTCTTGGTGTCAGCCTCTAGGTCTCGGCGCCAGGTATTTCTAGGTCTTCCCCGCTTCCTCTTTCCTTGTGGGTTCCAGGTAAGGGCCCGCCTCGTGGTGCTGCAGCCTGGTTTCCTCAGTGTGTGCCCAACCCATCCCCATCGTCTCTGAAGGATCTCTTGCTCTACTGGCATTTGCTTCGTTTGCTGCCGCAGCTCTTGGTTGCTGATCTTTTCTGGCCACTCGATCTTTAAAATTATCCTGAGGCACACATTGATGAACGTCTGTAGCCGGTTCATTGTTGAAAGGGTAGTCCTCCAGGTTTCGACCCCATACAGCAGAACTGGCTTGAACAGTCTAAGCTTTGTGTTTTTCGTCAGCTTTGAGGCTTTCCACACGTTTTTTAGCTGTTTGAAAGCTGCTCTCGCCTTTCCAATCCGGACTCTCACGTCAGCATCCGTCCCTACTTTCTTGTCCACTATGCTGCTAAGGTATGTAAAACTTTCAACCTCCTCTAAAGCTACATCTTCCAGTAAGATGGGGGCTGTACTGGCAGAGTTTATTTTCAGTATCTTGCTTTTTCCTCTATGGATGTTGATTCCAAGCCTTCTAGAATTTTCCTACACATTGGTTTGCAACTGACATAAAGGGCATCTGCTGTGAGCAATTGTAGGTGCTGCCTGTTTTCATTTCACAAAAAAAATGCCATTTTTTTTTCAAATCCCATGTTTTCAAATGGCGTTGCTCAACCATCCAGCATATCGTTGTTCATCTTCCATTTTTAGGTCCCACTTGAATTACCCAATGTGCTCTTGGCTATATTTCAGAGAAAAGTATGTTCTTTTTACAAAATGGGGTCCAACTCTCAATTAGAGCAATAATCTTGAGTAATTTATCTTAAAATAATGGATTCAAACTCTGCAATGGTTTCCAGCTACCATACTTCAGATTTTTGTATTTCATCATGCACAATGGTTTACAGCTGCCATGCTTAACACCATTATAATGAATCATGCAGAATGGTTTCAACTGCTATGCTTCAGACTATGACATTCATTCTACACATGTGTTTGGAACCGACATGCAAGGTATCTATTACTTCTGATACATGTGAGAAATTGTAGGTGCTGCCTGTTTTCCTTTCACCAAACAAATGCCATGCTTTAAATGGTCTCACTCAACCATCTAGCACCTTGTTGTTTAACTTCCATTTTCTAATCTCACTTGTCTGACATATTGAGCTCTGGTCTGTATTTCAGAAAAGTATCTGTTCTTTTTACAAATTGGGTTGAAGTCTCCTCAATTGGAGCAACAAAAATGAGTAATTAAGCTTAAAATAATGGATTCCATTCTCTACAACGGTACACAATTGCCATGCATGAAACTATTGCACAATTGCCATTGCTTGAAACTATTGCAATTCTTGCACAATGGTTTGCAGCTGCTAAACTTGACACTATTGTAATTGATCATGCACAATAGTTTCCAACTACCCTGCTTCAGACTTATAATGCATTCTATACAATGGTTCCAACTGCCATGCTTCGCACTTGAAATGCACACTTCACAAGGGTTTCCAACTGCCATGCAACATACATGTACTTGAAATGCATCCTACACAATGGTTTCCAACTTCATACTTGTGCATCCTACACATTGGTTTCCAAATGACATGCTAAGAGTATGATATTCATCTAACACATAGTTTTGAAACAGACATGCAGGGCATCTATTGCTCAGAATACATACTAGAATTGTAGGTGCTGCCTGTTTTCATGTTTCCAAACAAATGTCATTCATTCAAATCCCTTGCTTTAAATGGTCTCACTCAACCGACTAGCACCTTGTTGTTCAACTTCCATTTTCAAGTCTCACTTGTCTTACTCAATGTAATCTGGTCTGTATTTCAGAGAAAAGTGTCAGTTCTTTTTACAAAATGGGGTCTAACTGTTCTCAATTGGAGCATGAAACTGAGTAATTAAGCTTAAAATAATGGATTCCAACACTCAACAATGGTTTCCAACTACCATTCTTCAGACTATTGTATTTCATCATGCACAATGCTTTCCATCTGCCATGCCTCAGACTGGTAATGCATCCTACACATTGGTATTGCTCCATGTATACGTGAGCAATCATGAGTGCTGCCCATTTTCATTTCAAATGCCATTTTTTTTTCAAATCCCAGTTTTTAAATGGCCTCAATTAAACCATCAAGCATCTCATTGTTCAACTTCCATTTTCAAATCTTACCTGTCTTACCAAATAATCCCTGGTCTATTATTCCAGAGAAAAGTATCTGTTCTTTTTACAAAATGGGGTCACACTCTCCTCAGTTGGAGCAACAGTCTCAATAATTAAACTTAAAATAAATTCCAATTCTCTACAATGGTTCACAACCATGAATGAAACTATTGTAATTGATTCTGCACAATGGTTTCGAGCTACCATGCTTCAGACTATTATTTCATCATGCACAATTATTTTCAGCTGCCTTTCTTCAGACCATAATTCATCATGCACAATGTTTTCCAGCTGCTATGCTCGACACTATTGCATTTCATCATGCACAATGGTTTCCAGCTGCCATGCATCAGACTGACATTCACCCTACACATTGGTTTGAAAGTTACTGTAATGCAGGGCATCTCTTGTGAGCAACTGTAGATGCTGCCCGTTTTCATTTCACAAACCAAATGCCATTTTTTTCAAATCCCATGCTATAAATGGTCTCGCCCGACTGTTGAGCACCCCGTTGTTCAACCTTTATTTTCAGATCTTTCTTATCTTGCCCAATGTGCTCTTGGCTATATTTCAGAGAAAAGTATCTGTTCTTTTTACAAAATGGGGTGAATTCTCAATACGCTTTTAATATAATTTATTTCAACTCCTTACCATGATTTACGATTACCATGCTTGAAACTATTGTGATTCATCATACACAATGGATTCAACTGCAATGCTTCAGACTATTGTAATTTATTGTGCACAATGATTCACAACTGCCATGCTTGAAACTAGTGTTTTCCATCCCACAGAAAGGTTTTCAAATGTAATCTTTCAGACTGTTGTCATTGATCCTATACAATGGTTCCCAACTATCATACTTTAGAAGATAGTAATTCATCCTTCCCAATTATTTCCAACTTCCATGCTTCAGACTTTAACCATTGATCCGCTGAAATTATTCAGACTATAACCATTCACCCCACACACTGTGATGCTGTGGACTACAGTGCATCATGAAGTTTTATTGCTCCTTTATTTCAAGTGATTTTTGTGTGGATTTTATTTCTGACTCTTTCACAGTTTTCAACAACTGAGACATTTTGCATTTTAGTGCATTTTTAAAATCATATTTCATGAAGAAAACAACCTAATCATCCATGTTTAAATGTACGTTTATTTGTATTTAATTTGCAGTCACCTAACAGAGAATATACAGATTACACAACTGGATGTTTTGTAAAGTTTTTACTCGACATGAATTGAAGTGTCATCAGTTGGGACTAAAAATACTTTCTCACTGGGATCTCTGTTCACTCAATACATATTTAATTTGTGCATCTTGCCACTATCACATTTTACGCCTTTTGTATACACAGAAAATTATTTTTAAAAAAATCTTTGAGTTATTCCGTCTCCAGTTTCGCATCGTATATACATGGATGACAGCCTTTTTGTTTTAAACTTACAATGGAATTGTTTGAAATTTTCAAATTTCAAATCAATTTTCATTGAGTTGTAACAGGGCTGAAAACATGTTTCTCAAGAATAGAGCATATCTTTTGAATTATTTGATAATGAAAAAAAAATTCGTCTCTTGTGAACAAATACCCAGCCTTTACTTGGAAAAATGACAGGTGAAAACAGAAAAGGTCATAAAATTCACCATATGTGCGAAATAATACTGTAAAATCCCTCCATTCAACCAGTTTGACTTTGAGAAACGCTAAGAAATGGTTTCTTTTCAACACCAGCACAATGGGTTCAAATTTCCATATTTCAGAGAAAATGGAAATACCACTTTAAAGTGCAGATGAATTTTTTGTTTATTGCCTAATAATGATGGTAATGGAATTTATTTCTCTTTATACTAAATTTCTTCAGCTGCACTGAAACTTGGCCTGAAATACATTATTCTATTTGCTCAAAGTTGACTAGAATCTTATATGCTCTAGATATTTTTAGTTTGGTCACTAATTTGTTACTCTTGATTTTAATCTCTCAAGTACCTTTCCACAACTATTACCTTGAAAGAATGTATGCTCATCATGATGCTTCTTGAGGAACGTGAGTTCAGTTCCGTCCTTTCCACCACAAATTCTCCTGCTGGAAAACTCTGTAGGTGTCTTTTTATTGAATGTACTTTTCTTGTACCCTTAAAGCAAATCTTATAATTGTACTACCACCAATGACTCGTGGAATGATTATTCATTTTTCATTCATCCACAATCCAAATACTTACATAATATTCTCTTCCTTATCTCTCCTATGTCTTGCAGAAATATTATTCCACTTTTCGCCAACACTAGTATTTAGCTTTTAGTATTTAGTTTTCTATATTCTTCATTCTTCTTTTTTCTTTCCCACTGGATTATTTTCCTTTCCTATTTGCTTGGTTTCAACTTAGCAACGGGGATGTTTTAATTTTGTGCTGGTTTGCAACAATTAGTTGGTATCGAGCATTTTTTAACAGCCCTTTTTCCTTGTCCATTCTTTTGAATACCTTTCTCTTGTTCTTGTTTTTCGATTTTCCTTTTCTAGTGTCGTCCAACCTTTCTCATTACTTTACCTCCTATCAAGGGCTCTTTAATAGCTGAGGCGGGTAAAACATCAGGCTGACTGGATAATTAAATCCTACTTTTAGCCATCTGGAAATTGCACTGACATTGTGCTTAGTCTTTGTCTCTGGATCAGTAAAGAAGCAGAAGTCAACAGTTAGAGGTACAATTATATTGTGCAAAATCATATCTGGATTTGCAACTTTTATCCCCTGCTATTCGCCTTGAGAACCCATACAAAACAATCCACCCTGTGGCTCATAACCCTTTTCTTTATCTTTTTATCTTTCTTGTGGCTTTCAGCCATTGTTTTATCCTTCCTGTCATCGCATGGCTCAAAATTAAAATAAAAATTTTCTTCTCACTGGGTGGTTTGGAGATATCAGACATCTGGGAGACTTCTACTGTGAATTTAGTAAATAGAATTTTAGAATACCACTGAAACTTTAAATTTTGCTCTGATCTTTCGTTAAGTCTCCATATTGTTTGCTGCACTGTTTTAATCCCTTTTTCTGCAAAATGCCCTGATTGACCAGCATGGTTCTTGGCACTGTACTCCTTTTGCATACATTGATCTGTCTTATTTTGGAGCTCATGCCTTCTGGATCCCTCTTTCCTGACTTGAAATTTTTATAGAGTAACATCTTTCTTATTCTGGAGCTCATGCTTTCTGGATCCCTCTCATTCCTGACTTGAAATTTTAATAAACAGTAACTAAAGGTTCATCCATAAGATCGTCTCTTATAAAATAGTTTTGTTAAAGAGCCCAATTATTTTCATCTTTCTCTCTCTCCATGGGCTTCTCACTTTGCCTCCCAGATAACCAAATTGACAATGAAGAAAATATTAAGCATTTCACACAAGACCAACTTCATTTGTTCCTTGAAATTTCATCAATCTCTCATAGCATTTGAAGCAACCATTTGCACAAATTTGGGAGAGGTTAGTTTGGAACACCACAGGGATTCACTAACACCTTAAAAGATTTATGAATAGCAAATCTTGGCAAATTTGAGTTCAAATTGATTGACTTAGGCTATCAATAGGGTTTAGTTTGACGAGGCTGTTTGAAAAAACAATTTCTTCACCCATACTAAACACACAAACTAAAAAAAATGTGACATGTCCAGTGTATTACCAGAAAGTATTGCTTCTTGAATGATTGTCTATTTAAAGAAAGATTTTTACTTTGAAACCCTAAGCTTAACATGAATCGCATTTTGATGAGCAATTAATCACAGGGACTAAATCCTGAAAGAACTGGTCTTCAAAGACTTGGCATGTATGATATTTTTCAGAGCATGATCAGTTCAAATAGCAGGTGATCAATCTCACACACAAATTAATCTGGGCATCTAGATTGTAATGCCACTTGTGTTTTCTCAAATCAAAGTGGTAAAATTGCTTCGTTTGAAATTTTCTTGTGGTAAATGTTGAAAATACTTGAAAAAGGGCTATATTTGAACATAAAATAAACAAGAATAACTGGACAGATGGAATACCTTCCATTACAGTGGTGGCTCCCAGCCCCGGTTTTCACCTTCACCTGGTTTCTTGCGGCTTTCAGCCTTTGTTTTTCTCATTTCTGTTGTCCAGTGGCTCAGAGTCCTTTTCAATATGTTTTTGTCTTATTGTCTTTTTGAGACCCACAAGTTCCCTCATTGACCGACGATCTCAAGCCCTTCGCTTCATTTTCCTCTCAAACTGTGGTTTCAGGACTTCTTCCTCTTTTTTTCCCCTCTCGATGGTACCAATTTCAAAGTATCCTTTTTCCTTTATGTCCGGACAAGTAATAGATTCTAAAAAAGTCATGCTTTGTGTGCACTTTCACTAGAGTTTTATTTGTAGGCTCTAGGTGTTATGGCACTAGTATCAAAAGTGAAATGTTTCTTTTATCGTCTCTCTCTCTCTCTCTCTCTCTCTCTCTCTCTCACCACTCTCTCACTCTCTCATTGGGTAGTTTCAAAGACCTTTTTCTCTCATTCTTTGGTTTTAAAATCTCCACGGGATTTCTTCTTTTTTTACTCTCTATAGGTCTGGTTTTGATACCTGCTCTTCCTTTTCTCTCCCTTTCCCTCAATTCAGAACCTTCTAATCTTTTTTTATTCTCACCAGCAGTGGTTTCAGGATATCTTTTTTTCTTTATGTTCAAACATATTCCACAAGAGAGGATTTATATACATGTAAGCTTTCTCAAGTTGCCTCATGGGATAAAGGCGATCAGGCTTTAGTGAGATCATGTAGTTAGCTACAATTTTTAGTATCCCTAAATATCCTGCAAAACTTGATCGACAAAGACAAGGTTATTAGCATTGAACTGCCTCTGTCTCTACAGATGTATCTTTTTTAATCTCAATCTCAAGCTTAAGCTTTGTGGATCCCTCTGGTTTTCACATTGAGAAACGAAAAACTCATCCCTAAGGGTGGGCTGGGTGCCTTATAGTCTTTTCTTCCTCTTTCTCTGGTCCACTGCTCTCATCAAAACTTCTGTCAACATACTGTTTGAAGCAGGTATTTTCATAAATCTTAAAGACAGAGCAGGAATCAATCGTATAAATATGAATTGGAAGATAATTACTTAAAATTCAAAATAATGACTGATGTTAGAGCTCCTCTGCTTCAGACGTTTTGAGAAAAAAATTACATCTTCCAGGAGCTGCTTTTGAGATCTCTCTGAAATAACCTCTCTTGGTTAAAATGGGCATGTATGATATTATCAAAGATATGCATAAGCTCTAATAAGGAGTAATCAATTAACTCATAAGCTTAGCATTTAGATTGCAGTGTGCACTTACAATCTCTCACAAGCTTCAAAATTACCTATATAAGGGAACCATTCTAGTAAAACGTGACATAAGAAGTTTGAAAGAGCACTATATTTGATCATGACAAAGACGAGAATTGCTGGATTGAAGTATCTTCCTTTGTGACAATGGCTTCCAAACCTTGTATTCACCTTTCTTGTAGTTTTCAGCCCTTTTCTCCATTTTTCCTTCCTCTTTCCTGTGATCCCGTGGCTTTGAGGCACTTACTCCTTAGTATTTCTCTTATCCACTCACTGGTTTTGAGTGCTTTTCGAGTTTTTTTTCTCACATTTGGAGACTTCACTTTTCTCTCTCTTTTTTAGACCTTCACTTCCTTCTTTTCCCTATTGATGGTGATTTCAAGGCATCCTCAGACCAGAAATAGATTCTTTGAGACAAATGATTTGTGTAAACTTTCTCAAGAGTTTGATGACTTGTTAACTTCACTGTTTCCTGCAAAAATGATTGGCCAAGACAGTTTTTGGCATTATACAACTTCGGTCATTGATGTATCTTTGACAATCTCAATCTTAGGCTTGAGATCCCTCCCTTTCTGAGTTTCTCACTTAGGTTGACTTGGCAGTGTAAAACTACCCACACCTTGCCTCTCCCCCACAATATTGATATAAAAGCGAGAGGGATGAGAATCGAAAGTAAGCTATACAACTTGTGTCGCTTTCGTTTCACAATCAGTTAGGCCTAAAGAGCCCCAGGTATTTTAACATCAAGAAAAAATTAGTCTGAAAGCTCCTAATGTTGCTGTTTATATGGTTAACTCACTTCTCTGCTTTCTCTCCGTTGTTTGGTAATGTAAGTTTTGTTGGAATAGTTGTCTTCTGTTTTATCAAATAATGCTGGCTGTTTTTGCACAGCTGCAAATGTTGATTCCATCATGTAAGCTTGCAACTAATTATAGCAACCATATGACAAGGTGTGCTGTCGTTGAAAGACATGCTCAGTCAAAAAAAAAACCATGGAGGAAATCAGAACAAATTTTTAGTGCTAAGCTTAAAATGCTTGGGACTCTCCTGGTTATCAAAACGAACCCAAATTTTTGAATTATTGAATTGGATGCACTGTGGTAGCAACAGTCGAAAGAAGAGCCACTCCAGTTTCCATTGTTGTTGCACGATTATTTCATTGGGGTAAATTCTCATATTGAAATGAAAGCGAATTGAAATTGTAGGCACTATGTGGAAGGCATAACAAAGGACTCACCCTGAAGATCTTTGTAATATTTTTTCACTGTGGAGTAGGTTTGTAAAAGACTTACTGCAATTATTCAGATTGGCCACGACGAGTTTGGCATGCACTTTCTGTACTGACATCGTTCTCAATCTCAAGCTCAATACCTCTGAATCTCAATCTGTATTGCTTTGAGATTTTGACTAAGCAGCAACAAAAAACCCAACCCTCAAGTTTATTTCCCAAAAATGTTACTTGAATTTATTAAGGTCTCTTTAAAGAAAGATGGATTTTAAGCTTGTCTTTATTTTTCCTTTACCTCAACGATGTTTGATACTGTATTGGGTTTATAAAATGATCGGACAAATGGGAGACTTGTGCAGTGAAATTTGGAAATATTGTATTCGACTGCAATGAAATGTTTCTTTTGTTCTGATTTTCCTTTGATACTCTTTCGAGTTATCTTCATTGTTTCCCTACAATAGTTTTTGAACAGGATAATTTTGAACACCATAATCAGTGAGAGCAAGAAAGAGAATTGGAAAAATGATACTTCTATAACAAACATTGAGTAAAAAATAATGGAGATGTAGTATTTATTAAGAAAGATGTTGTTTACCTTGAGATTGCAAGATTGAATGCTTCACACCCAAGCTTGTTTTTATTGCTAAGGTCTTGAAGATAAGATACTCCCAGGGACTTCAGTTGAAATGATAGACCAAAGGTCTAAAATTCTCAGAGACACACATGGTAAATCTTAAACAGGAGTGATCAATCTCATTCAGTAAAAAAGCTGGATTGCAATATGTTCAATTGGCCAAAACCCTGAAATCGCCTTTTAAGGACAACTCTCATGACACTTGAGCCACATGAGAGACACACAAAGGAAAAAATGACCAGCCTGGATCATAAAAATCTGGAAGTAATATGATTAAAATTTAATTCTTTCAGACACGTTAATGATAGTTCATTCCATTAATTGTATAGCCAAATAACTGTTTAATCTGTGACTGCCTATAATATTCTTAAAATAATTTGTAAAATGGGATATTGCTTAAAATAAAACCTGGTATAATTTTATCCCTGAAATTGGTATCTAGAAAATTATTAGCCATCAAAGGATGAATCTGTCATACAAATTGAAGAAATGAATTTTCAATACCATCACTTTCTAAACTGCGCTACATGAATCCCTTGAAATGAGATTTTAGTCAGAAAAGCATTGGCCAACTTAGATTTATTAAAACTATATGATCATTATTCATTGTCTTTTAGTATGCAGTGGCTTTTAAATTCTATATTATTTAAAAATATATTTTATTCCTAGGAAAATATTGAGTATCATGTCCCAAAAGCTTCCCTGGGATAAGAATTTTTTTTTATTAAATTATCATGGTTACAGATTTTAATTGGCAGTCCTAAAATTAAATAATGAGTTGTAAGTTTTCACAAATTAACTTTCTTTGTCATCGCAATAATTAACTACACCTGATTCCACTATGAAAAGCAGTGTGCATGGTCTCTAATTTTTTTCATTATCTAAGCATTCATCTTTATTATTTTCAAGGTCAAGGGTGGGTGCTAGTAAAAATTTTCAGTTTTGGTCATTTTGTGTCAGAAAAGTATTTCTAAATACGTTTGAATTTATTAAACGCGAAGAAAATGACGAAAACCGACTATTTTACGTAATGAAATGTCAATATTGCACATATTTTCTGTGTCAGACACCATCACAGCCTCTTCTTACCAATTCAAGCTCTTCATCTTTACCTTTTAGCAATCGTTGCTTTTTTTTTTTCTATTTTCTCTTCTTTTTTGTGTTTTTCTCAGTTTTGCATTTTGCGCAAAATTTTTTACCTCGACTTCTATTATCAATAATCACTCCAAATTTCGCCAATAAATTTTTGCCGAGTATATATGTATGTTGTCTATCTTGCATTAGATGCTTTTTTTTAATATATATATATTAGTTCAGGTATTTTGTGCTTAAAATTTAATAATTTTTCAGTAGCACCTACCCAAATCTACTTTCTTGTTTTTCCAAAATCTAAGCCCATAGTTTTGCTCATCTTTGTCTGCTGTCTCTATTTATTTGCAATCTGTCTCTATTTCCTCCAATATCCCTCTCAAGATTTTCAATAATATGGTATCTTTCATAACTATGTTACTTCTGTGCTTCCCTGCGTCATAAATTGTATTATATGTAAGCCAGTGAAACAAATCTGTCATTGTTTTGAATTGTTTCAGGTGGGCAACAAGAAGAGCTGTGTTCAAAAGGATACCTTCATGCTGGACAGAGTATGCTGTCTTTTTTAGTTACGAGGTTCAAGTGTTCTTCAAAAATAATTTAGCTTATTTCTTATTATTAGTCTGATGGCTTTTTTTTAATGTATTCTTAATTTTAAGAGAGGAAATGAAACAGTTTCTAAGCCCTATCCATCTGGAAAAAAGTCTATATACAAAAGCTTAAAATAAGATAAAATATCCATAAGTTGAATTTGTTGAACATACATGTTTTTATAATTATTTATATTTCAGAAATGCAGCCAATGCTTCAAATCTTTAATATCAACCCCTCTATGTAGAAAAGTGATCACAAAGTATGTGGAAACTATCACAGCTTTCTTATAAACTAATGTAAACCACGGGGACACTTCCGTTTCACTATAAATAAGTTAAAGGCCAATGAAACTGATACCCAATTGAAAATCTCTTTGTGTGGTGTGTCCAATTTTTGTGTCAACGGAAACACTGACACTGGCATACCATGTGTTGTTTTGAGAAAACAAAATCCAAGACAATATGTGAAATTTCCCGTTGACTAGCTGTTATGCAATCAAGCAATATTAATGTAACCATTTAATTTTAAAACTTTTCCCATAAGGTGATGCTGGCCTGATTCTGAGAGTTTTGCTCATCACTGACCTGCAGAATGAAGCAACATCTCAGATCTGATTTTCTGGATCAGTTTCTGTCATTGGGGTTTGTAAATGTATAGAGCTGGTGTGTTTTTAATAGACCAGTAAGATCTAGAAAAGAAATGTTTCAGCATATTCTTCTTCAAAAATGTATAACCTTAGCGCCCTCCAGTGAGCATAAAGCAACCTAAGATTAATTTGAAGTATCTTTAACTAATTCAGATATTTTCTGTCTGGTGAGGCCAGCTCAATAGTGTGCATAAATCTTCAAATGAACAGGGTATTTCACTGACTGATCCTATTGAGAACATTAAAAAAGAGCTTAACATCTCGGGACCAGTAACATGTACACAAAAAGAACAGATATAGGCTGTTATTGGATAAAAAAAGTCATTGATATAAGACTTAACTTCAAAAAAGTAATTAAAGAACATTAATTTTATGAAACATCCTTTTGGAGAGTAAAATCTTAAAAAAAAAAACGTGCAAACAGCACCTCTTTTATGCTGGATGTTTTTAGTAAGAAAAATATAGAATTTGATACAAGATAGGCAGTTTTTGGTTTGGATGACATATTCTTTCTATAAAAATTTAGTATTCATATCATCTTACAAAACGGATTAAGAAATCATTTTTTAAAAATGTTTTAGTGAATTTTACCTCTGCCTTGTCTGCATTTAGATTTTCGTGTCGTGTAACAGATTTGGATGATAATGGTGATCTGTTAGGCTCTGTTGGTCTAGGGGTTTCAAAATATATACAGCCAATCACACGACTCGTCCGTAGCAAATAAGTCCGAAGTCCGCAAGTAAGAATTGCAAACTATTTAATCCAACACAGGAGCTAAACTGTACAATATCTGTATGTTGACTCAATAATCACTCACTGTAGGTAGACTTAAAACAATCATTAACTGATGTTGACTCATTGTAGACCCGATGATGCTGTTGACTTCTATAAACTCTATGATATTGACTGTCTAAATATAATTTGGATTCTTATTTATACAAAATCTCTTCGAATCATCCAGAAAAAGAATTACATAAATCATAAGAGAACATTCTCGGTACACGTCATTAGTAATTAGCAACCAATCAAAACAAAGGTAAACAAGGGGTGACGAGATCATTACTATGCTAGAACTAAGTCGAAGATTCGAGAAGAATCTTGACCATACAAGTGCGGGCTGTGTTCAATAAACAAAACTAAATTCTTAGGCTTGAAATACAAACGTTATGCAACTAAATATAGATCTACCCGATCCGCTACCCAAAAGTTACGCACCAAAAAAGGGTGAGGAAATGAATAGATCAGCTTATATAGTACAATGCGTTACAGTGAGATTGAAATATTTCTGAACAATCTGAAGTGTAACTCTGCACCATGACATTGCATTTGTGGTGGAACATCAAAGGGATATTTCTAAGTTCAGAATCCGGCACAAGGCTAGTATATCTCAAGATATGTTGATGCAACTCTGACAAAAGTAGGTTGACACATGATGCATTTGTTCTCGCTTGTTAGCTTTCTCTCGCTCCCTCTCTCCCTCGTAAATATTGCTTCTTAAAGTTTGAACTAGCTGAAAAAAAATTTGTCATACCTTATGTGTAATTTAAGAAACTTTTTAAACCAAAAACTTTTACCTGCTGAATACTTTCAATAGTGACTTATTTTGCTGCATACTTTTTTTTTTATTAATTTTAAAAACATCTGCCAATACTTTCAAAATGTCTAATTTCTCTATTGACAGAGGCCATGACCGTTGAATATCATGTGACGCTTGAAAAAGGTAAATTAAAAAGAAATTTTCTTAGTTTTTAAAAATCATTTTGAAATAATTTGAATTTTTTTTTGTAGTGATACTGACACATTTGGCTTGTTTTTCTTCATAACACTGGAGATAATTTTTTTTTTATCCCCACCTGATTTTTTGATAAATTTTTTTTTGAAAACATCTGCCTTTACACATTTCTCATTGTGTTCAAAAGAATATGGACCTTGAAAGTGCCTCTAAAATTGTCTGGATCTGCACATTGGTTTTGAATTCAATAACCTAGGCTAATTTTACTATGTCCAGTTTTTTTTATCAAATAGTATTATCACTCTTGCATAGCATGTAATACTTGGAGCAAGCAAAACCTGAAATGGTAACAAAAAAAAAAGTTCCTAGTTGACAATCTGCTATGCAAGTATCTTACACCATGTCACAGATTGTATGAATGAAGTGGACAAGTTGGCTAGCAAGGAAGTTTGTCTGGATCATTTCAGTCCTTGAGTTTGTTGAGTACAGCAGCTGAAGCGGCAACAGATAGATAAAGACATAGTCCTGCATGTGCTTCTCCTGCAAGTTTATACAACCTAAGGACTTTAAGTGAGACTAATTCAACCCTTGATCAATTTGTAGTTGGTTATCTATAACTGTAACTGAGATATTTCTTGCTTGATAAGACAAAAGTGAACAAGATCAATTTCAGATATGTTGTGTGTGGTGAGACCAAGATAAAAAAAAATAATACTCAAAATGGATGGGATGCTTCAAAAAACAGTTTAAACTGCAAATTGACCCCTCATATAGTGAGTGTGCCTGTCTCACAACATATATTAGAATGGTCTCATTACTTTCAAGACAGTACACTAGCTGTTGATATGATGAAGGCTTAACACTTCTTTTTAGACAGGACACTTTATTTGTAATCCTAAGCAACATATGAATCAACAGAATCTATCTTTCTAGCATGTCTCTTGTTTAAAAAGCACCTTTGGACAGAGATAAATATTTGAATCATTCAAAAGGTTGCCATGCGGTCTTTAGCTGATGATCTTTTCTCAAGAAGTGGAATTTGTTGTCGATGAACAATCTAGCCTGGCCGCTTTTTTTTTTTTTTTATTTTACTAAATGGTGTCGCATATAAATTCACCTCTTAGCTGCTACATGTTTCCTCGCCTTGAGCTGAGTTTTTGGAATAAGCTTGGTTTCTGTATTTTGTCAATGTTTCATGCAATATGAAAAAAAAGGGCATAAACTTTATTTCACAATGCAGGAATTAGGACAGAGAATACACCGAACATTGCTTACTGTTTTTAAAAATTAAGCAGTATGCCATGGTAAAGACAGAAATAAAATAAAAAATAAAAAAGTGAACCTTGTGTCAAGTGCTCTTATCTTGTTCTGTTGCGATAAAAAGTATGAAAGATATCAAAACGCAGGTGAATGAAAAAGGAACACACTCATCTATATGCGTAATAGATGTTTGAAAGTGATGTGTCAAGGTAAAGCTGGTAATTTTTTCAAATAAAAAAAGTAGTTAAACTTGGATCAATTGCTCGAAACTATTTCTAGACCTTATTTAGGTGCCACCTACCTACGATGACAGTAAAACAAGACCATCTATTCAGCATGCTAGATGACTCATTTTATTTCTTTATTTCTGTGGGAGAGGGAAGAGCAAGATTATTATTGATAATTGATGTTGGGAAACGGTTCCAAAGCTCTTTAATTGCATTCATGGTTTTGCATAATTTGTAAATGCTCATTTTCTTTCCTTTTTATTGATTTAAATGAAGCCTCAAAGTTTTTACAGGTTTGAATTTGCTCTAAACCATACAATGTTGATCGTGTAAAATTTAATTAACAATCCATTTGGGTCAGTCTGACTGATGTGAAAAACAATTTAAAATAAAAACAAAAGGAAGAAAACATTTTAAAAACGCTCATGCAATATTGTTTGACATTCTAAGGTATTGAACTGATTACACTGAATTTTAATCTCTCTCTCTCTCTCTCCTCTCTCTCTCTCTCCTCTCTCTTCTCTCTCTCTCTCACTCCTCTCTCTCTCTCTCTCTCTCTCTCTCTCTCTCTCTCTCTCTCTCTCTCTCTGTACCTCATCTCCTTCCTATTCATTTAAGATGTTTTTGTCTGTATAGCATATACAGTTCTCATTGTGTTCTAAAGAATATGGACCTTGAAAGTGCCCCTAAAATTGTCTGGATCAGCACATTCTTTGATTACTGCCCAAGTATTTATGCTAGCATCAGTTCCCATCTAACTAGCCCTATCCATAACTATACATTACCAAGGTTAATTTGGACATGTTATGAAATTTCATTTTGTTTATATTACCTGTAGCTCCCATTTTCTGTTTCGTCCATATGCATTTTTCAAATAAAGTTACCCAAGGAGCTATTTATTTCAAATTCACAGATCCTTATAAGTATGGTTTCTAGTTTAAGAATTTAAGGAAAATTATAGATTGTCCTGTTTTACTTTCATGACATATCAATCTTTATGGTTTCTGAAATACTTGATATATGTAAAATGATTTTATATATATATATATATATATATATATATATATATATATATATATTAAAAAAAATTTGGGGGCATCTTAAATCAATCAAATGTTAGCACTGAATTTTGAAAGGCAAGAGTTCTTTGCCCATAGACATACATGTGTTAAGTTTCTCAGCAAATAAAATACTTTTGAAAGGCTTATTGGAAAGTTGGTAATTTTTGTATTAGGTGCATGAAAGTGCCCTGCCTTGTGGGAATTCCTAGCTGCACAGTTATTAAAAGCTAGATAATAATGATTTTTTTAACAAAATCTGGACATAGATTTTGATTTTACAAAATTAGTTCACTATTCTTACTGAAAATAATGGAACATTTTTGGTGCTTTTTTATACTGATGTACTACTTGTGTTATCTTTATTGTTCTAAAATCTTTTGAATTTGCTTTGTATGTAGCAAATACTTTTGTGGCATCAACTACTTTGTAATTCTTAAATTTCTTTTTGCTCGTGAAATTTGATGCATGACAAAGGAAAAAAAAGGATAAGTTTTGTTTTCTTAAAATCTGAGCTGCAGAGAAGCTGTTATTAAACATAATGAAACCTGCTTGCTGTGTACATAGATCTAGATATTTGCTTAAACTTCCCTGTACTTCCAAAGTTCAATATTTCTTTGGGAAAAACATTTTTGGCAATTGAAACTTCCCAAATCCCTATGATAACCATCTCCCTTCCAATAATATGTTGATATCGAATGAATCTTTTGTCTTGCACTCGCATTTGCTGCTACTAATTTAGTGTTCTAGAATGTCCTGAAAATAACTTGTATTGGATGAACCATACCAATCAATAATCCGTCACAGAACTGCAAGCCAATTTCCAAGTCTAATAGTTTACTTAAAATCAAACACTTCTGCCATTTGAATCGTGCTGTATTTTACAGGCCTTTTTTTTTCAAAATATCAAAATATTTGCTCATTGTGTCAAATGAGAAGATTATTGGAATGATGATGTCATTTAATGCATGTTGAACAAGGTTAGGATGGCTGTTTTTTTTTTCAAAGCTTTGTATTTGCAACAATTCCCAGATAACTTCTTAGAGGAATATTGCATGAGTTCTGATCGAGTCTTTTGGTAGTGGGATTATTCCTGTGTATTCTTGGTTTGAAAGAAAGCCGCAGACTTTAAATCATGAAACTATTGAGAGCAAGTTTTCATACATAATTGCAAGCGCACTAAATTCTCTCTGTCACTGATTCAGTCAATGCATTTGTCGTTGGTTTTTCAACAGCGTAAGGCCAAAAGAAGGCTTGATAGATTTAGGAAGGACTTGTTAGTGAGCAACATACCGCATGTTATGATGCAAACTGTAGGCGAGTTCATGTTTCATATTTTAATGTATGAATCTATCCAACGAATGACTGAATAGGTTGCAAAATTAGCCCAAGCCTCGAATCACTGGAATCAAATTTACATTTGGTAAATCCAGTGTCCCCGTGTATTTGTGTCATAGAATCAAATAAGAAATCCCCTGATGAAGAAAATGTTAAAACAAAATATGAGCACTTAAAAACTTCTTTTTATTTCTCTCAAGCCTTTTATTATGATTTGAATACAAGTTCTTTAGGCAATCCTGGGTAATATATTCTTTTAAATTTATGCTTGAAGTGTTTTCCTTGAGAGTTGTCACTTGTATTTAATACGTTAATATGAAATCCCTGATACAAAATCCTTATCAAAGAGAAGAGTAATTTGCCTAGGCAGTTTAACTTAATGAGGACAGTGAGATTTTATATTGAAGTTGTAATGATAATGATGATCTTATGATATTGGAAATTATGAGGTTAACAAATAAAGTAAAGAAAAAATACATAGTAATTCAGGACTTCTGGAGAAAAGGCCGGATGCCGTCTTAATTTTGCCACCATGCTGCTAGAGAAATGCTACATATTTCAATTATTAAGTATCATTACATTATTTGTCTTTGCAATGAGCCAAATGTGTATCTCAAAATTAAATATATTACTGTCTTTTATGTTCTACTTAAAAAATAAAACCCAAATTGTTTTTGTCTTGATGCATTTTGGTGAATCTGAGATTAATTTGATAATTATGTCTCGTATATATTATACAAGCAAATTTTACATTAAATCATTTTTTAACTACAGTGACGAATTAAAAAGTCTCTTCTTTAGCAATTTTGAAGTGTGTGTCTAGAAAAGTGTGAAAGAAGACGGATAAGAGTTAATATGAGCAAGTCGCATGCAAAATAGTTGTTCTGAATTGTTTTCCGTCATATCATTATCAATATGAAAAAAAAACTAATTTTTTTAAAGGAAATTAAAAATGCAAACTTTGGCAAAGCACTATTTCAGGTCTAATTCTGAAAGACAAATATTTCAACCTTTCCTTTGCATAATCAAAGCTGTTTGAGCTACGGTATACTTTGAATAAACCAACTGCAAAACCAAGCTTCAGAGGGCGTACCGGTACCTTTCATGAATAAAAAATTTATAACGGATATTTTCCCTTATCCTTCATTCTTCTAAAAATCAATAAATGAAACACACAGTCATGAATAATGAAGAGCCTTTTAAGCGTTTGTGATAACAGTTGAATTTTTAAGGTCAACTACTTCGTGCTACAATTCCGTTTGATAATAAAAATAGTGAATTGGATTTCAAACGATTGCAAGAATTAAAAAAAAAAAAAAAAAAAGACACCAAAATATTACCAGAGAGTAGAGTTAAATATGGATCTCGCTAAGCTCTTTCAAGTTCTTGGCCTTTTTAAGGGTGATACCTGTTCCTTCTCTGGTTTAACTTAAATGGAACTAGTGCAATGGCTGACTTACTGTATGTTTGGTATTTTGAATTGTAAAACTAAAAAATTTGAGGCGAAACTTTTACACATTTTTGTTTCAGTTTGTTTTTGTTTTTGTTTTCTGGTTGGTGCTATAAATTTTTGAAAACTTTTTTTTTTGACATGTCCTGTTATTTCTTCTAATAAAGAATATACAATTGTCACGATTTTTTGGTACCATCATCATCTTTGATAAATTGCTCAGTATCTCCTGAGTGGCCTCTCATGACTTTGCTTTGAGATATTCTTATTATTGTAAAATGCATTAAAGTGCTTTACACAACGTAGCAGCCCAGCAAATCATTAACTTGAATATCCTCCTCCAATTTTTATGTGCCTAGATAGATAATTGAGTAATTCAGAAATGAAAAGTTAGAAATTATTTGTGTTTGTGGTTTTCTTTTTCTTTACAACCAACTACTAGGACAAAAAGGTTTAAAAGTTCTTTTTACCATACTACTTTTGTTTAGCGTAGCTGCGGTCCTTATGTTACGAAGATCAACAGTCTTAAACAAAAGCCTAAATAGTTGCGTTCTAATGCTATAGGAACTATAAACATGCCCTTCAATTCAGAACATCTACAAAAACTTGTAACCTCTGAAGAGAGTTTATCTTACACATCAACATCTTTAATTTTCAACAATGTCACTTTATTTTTTCAATACAAAAGCATTTAATTTCCCTATGAGTTACAGGCAGTTCAAGTGAAACTAAAGATAATAAAGCGCGTAATAAGCGCATGCATTTCCTATCTGCATGGATGTTTAAAATCCGCTCATAGATACTCTCTTCATGGCTTGTATTTCATCTGCCCAACTTTTCCTTTACCACATGAACCTTCAAGATGGGTATATGGAACTACCAGATAACAATTTTTTAGTAGAATATACTAATCCAATCTATTGTTTCTTGCCTTTCAAGCTCCTAAAATCTTTGGCCTATTTTAGCTGAGTCAGCGATTTTTCTAGACATCTCCACACCAAATGCAAAAAAACTGAGTCTTCTCTCCAGCACATACAAATGAGTAAGATTTCGTAAAGGTCGAATAATTATTGACAAATAAAATGAATTATAATAGGGGTATTATGTTCAGAGTTTTCCAAACGAAATTATATGTAAGTTAGACTTCTATCTTAAATTGTATAGTAAACAAATCAATGCTACTGTCAATGTATCTTGTCGTTCAGCTGTATGATCCAGACCCCACTGTGGCACCCAGGAAGTTAAACTTACCATGGCCTGGATACGTTGTTGACCTTGAACTTCCTGCTTCTAGTTTCTATCACGTAAATGGAACCAGTGTATTCTACCTCTATGCCAGACTTCGAGGATCAGGTGAATACTATGACTGATGAAGTAGACCTTATGAAAAGGAGCGCAAAGCCCAATTGATACCTTTAGTTCTGCCGCTGCATTGCATTCGAAGTAGTTTCCAATTCCCACTGTTGTCTAGGATAGACAAGTTAATATCATCTGAAGATTGGTGACAAATTTAATATATTAAAACATGATCTCTCTTATCTATTCAGAGATAATAAATTTATGAATAAATGCGTGAAAATAATAAACTTAAGAAAAGTTCAAATTATCACAAATTAGTACAAATAGCGTTGGCTGTACACACACCACTACCATACCATTATTATTCCCTACACATTTTTACAAGAAGAGCAGAGGACTCGGCCTTTACACGACAACTTGGCTCTGGTATATATTTTTGGTCAATCAAAATGCAAGTTTTGGACTTTATTTTCCTCACCTCTCTGCCAAATAGGGCCACCCATACTGGACAAACCATTGTATAGAGGCCAGCAAAAAATGAAGGAGTTAGCGTAAAGACCACAAATTGCACACATACGCAGAACTAGACAGCCACGTATGCAGTTCCGTTCAAATCTCAAATTCAATATTAGATGTAATCACACTTTTCGCCAAGATAGACCAATTTGGTATAGAGGAAATATTTAATCTTCATACACTATAGCATCTAAAATAACAGTTAATCCTAAAGATGAACCAGGCAAGATAGACGTGACAATTCATTTACCAGGGTAAGCACTAAAGTATTAAATCTGTTAAAACAAATTGCATTGAAATATCAAAGGAAGACTACCTGACAGATTGACATTCTATAGAAGAAATATAAAGAATACAATTATTATGATAATACACCACCTTCCTACTCAAGAGCATGGAAACCATAAACAACCCTATCTTCTACTATTTGCTTGAAATAAAATATACATAATATAAAAGCAAGCGAAGAAGAGATGTGTCCACTGTCAACAGGGTTTTTATCGTAGTTTCTTATCACTGCGAAAAAAAAAAACCCTTCGTGATAAAGAAGGGCAACCTTGACAAAGGCACGCGTTCGAGATGGAACTAAAAAGGAAGCAGACTGGACTAAATTTACGGTACCAACGAACTATTTCGCTGCAAGAGCAAGTGAGAAAAAGAAAGGCGATGTAAAGGCAGCAAAATAAAGCCTATGAAGAGGATGAAGATAGAAGTACATGTCTATTGGGACTAGAGAACGATAAAAACAAGAAATCATTAAAATAATACAGCATGCAGCACAATAAAGGAAAATCATCTGTTAAGAGCAATATCAAGTTAAAGCAAACATGCGTACTGTTCCAAAAAAGTCACAAAGGCTACCGCAAGGCAAAGCTGGAATGAAAAACTAAAAAAAGGTCTGAGGAACTCTGGTGGAAACACTTAATGGAGAATATAATCATAAAGACCATCCACTCGTACTATAGGAAGAACTATATTTTAAAACAAGCAAGGAAACGGCAGTTGTGATCTTTTCAAATAGTACCAACTAAAGGTTTCAATAAACTTTAATGTATAACAGAAAAAAATGAGAAGTAAAGAAATCAAGAGAAAAAAAGAGAGGGAGATTTCCTATTAAAAACTCGGAATATCCTTGTTTACTCAATAATAACCATTAAAGAACTAGACACCACAAGGACGCAAGGATTTCATCCGAAATCCTACGGCCACAAACCGCAAACGATACAGCAGACGAGCTAAGCGAATTGGAGAAACCATCAGAGCGACCAAATGGCAAAAAGTATGCAACGGATTCAGTCTTAGGACAAGCAGCCGCATGGCGTGGGGGCTCGTCCGAAGATTGGAGGGAAAACGTACTGCCAGTGGGACCGAACTGGTGGTCAACGGCAGAACTCTCCTTACAGAGAGAGCAGAGGCAGAAGCATTCACGAAGGGTCGAACAGCCAAGCCTCCAAACGCATAAAACGAGGAAGGAATGGGAACGAAGGCCGTCGGTGGTGAACAGGACGTTTCACACCGACTTCACGATAGCAGAACTGGAAGGCGCACTCCGGAAGTCGAAGAAGGGCAAGGCCCCGGGCCGAGACGGCGTCACGCAAGAGATGCTCTCTCACATGGGCCCGAAGGCCAAACACGCCCTTCTGAGACTGTACAACCGGTCGTGGCACAGCGGGACGACACCGCCCACCTGGCGGACGGCGGTCGTCGTACCAATTCTCAAGAAGGGGAAAAAAGCCAGTGACCTAGCAAGTTACAGGCCAATTTCCCTTATATCGACTATCAGTAAAACCATGGAGCGGATGGTCAAAGATAGACTACACCATTACATGGAAGATTGTGGCCTGCTCGATGAGAATCAGGCCGGATTTCGCAGGCATTGATCAACTGTTAATCAGCTTGTACTCTTGCCCAGACTGTATTCAACGCATGGCAGTGCGGTCATCACACTGTGGCCGGCTTCGTCGATCTGAAGAATGCTTACGACAGAGTCTGGAAGGGGGGGGGGGAACTGCTCCTGATGCTACAAAGATACGGGATAAACGGGAGGATGTACAACTGGCTGAAAGGTTTTCTTTGAAACAGATACATCCGTACGAGAGTAAACGGCGTCTACTCGCAGACAAGACCGTCAAAGGAGGGACTCCCATAAGGGAGCGCGCTAAGCTGTATCCTGTTTTTGTGCTTTCTAAATGACCTCAGCGAGGTTTTCCCCACCTTCAACCGTCTGTCGTTCGCGGACGACATTTCGACATAGCAGTCAGATAAGAACGTTGACCGGGCAACTGAGGCCCTTAACAGTGACCTGCACGAGCTTAAGCGATACTGCGACCAATGGTGTATGCAGATAAATATGACAAAACCGTGTACAACATCTACTCGAACAGCCGAGAGGTGCTAGCACGAGACCTGAAACTGAAGATCGAAAACAAAAGTCTCCAACGAGATCCGCTGCCGCGGTACCTGGGCGTAGCGTTGGACCCACGATTGAACCTAACGGCTCACGTAGAGCAGTTAGCAGGCAGGGTGCGAGAAAGAATAGGGCTAATGAAGAAGCTTGCAGGTACCAACTGGGGTGCAACCTTATCGTCACTCAAAACCTGTGTTTGTAACCTTCGCAAGATCAGCCCTGGAGTACGCAAACCCCATCCTCAACCTCGCGAGTAAGACAAGTCTCGGAAGGCTCGATAGAATCCAGAATTCTGAAAAAAGTCAGAGACTGCCCCCCCAAAGTCCAAAAAGCCGCAGCCCTAGAGTTCATTGACTCGTACCCAGCAGAGTACGTACGATGCTACATCTACGGCTCGCCAATGGAGGGCACCTCTGACGGTGGTTTTGGAGTTTACATAGGATGGAAATTCCAAGAAGCGACCCGAACGTCCGGCCCGGTAGACCGGAGAACGTGCAGCTACGAATGCGAAAAAGCGGCACTACACGCGTTCACAACGCATACTGAAGGAACGGCATGATCGAGGAGACCCGCTCCCTGGGGTCGTAATCCTCTGTGACTTCCGTAGTCTGGTGCAAAATCTTGGCGGCTTTAACCCCACTAGTATGTATATATATTGAGTACAACGGAACAGCTCCGACAAGCAGATGTCCGGATCATCTGCCAGTGGATCCCATCTCACGTAGGGATCCACGGTAATGAGGTTGCCGACGAGCTGGCTGACGCTGACCGACTGCAACCTCAACCCATAGTCCCGGCAACCCTGGCTCATGTCTCGTCCCTATTGCGAGGGGAATCGGCGAAAAGGTGGAGAGCGGCGATCGAAGGGAATGATGACTCAAGGCTGGCTAAGCTTTATGAGGCTCGACGAGCTGATGATTATTGCGCTCACCTCCCGCGAAATGACGCCGTACAAGGATTTCGCATGCGCGTAAATCATGTACTGCTCTTAGCCAGCATGTCAAAAAGAGGATGGAGTCAATCCGCGTCTTGCCGTCTGTGCGAAAACCGGGTCGAGGACGTCGACCACGTACTGTTCGATTGCCCAGCACTGGAGGACTGCCGAAGTCCCGGCTGGGGGTGTCAGGACCGAAGCCAGGTCCTCTGGGCGGAGCGATCCGTGCTCGTGGAAGCGGTGAAGTTAGTGAGGGTTTTTCTACGAAGGACAAGAATGTAACTAGATGCGCAGGGGCAGTCCTACTAGTGCGATCTGCTGAGACTCAACCCTTGGCCAGGAGATTTGTTCGCACAAGACGAGCAACTATCTCCGATAACAGTCTCGGGTGCTCGCTGCATAGTACTGAGAGCACCCTGCGATTCGACGCTACATTTTGATCTTTCGCCCGAGGGTTTTCAACAAAGGGCAAACGAGTAATGTAGCTGGACATTACTAGACCCGCAAAGGGCAGTTCGACTAGCCCGGACCTCAGATTGCATTGAGAAAGCGACTGGCTTCTTTTCTGAGATGGGAAGGGAAGGCGCCGGTCTTTCGGAAAGTGAGATTCTACCTTTAACTTTGATCCTGGCGGACTTAAAAACATGAAACAATAAATCAAGAAAACAAAATGCAAAAAATCCCAGCTCCATTAATAAAAATTGACAGAAAAATTTTCTGAAGAGCTCAGCATAAGATTTGAAAGAAACATATGAGATCTACGTGAGACCAGTACTAGAATTTTGCTACGCAGAATAGGCCGGGAAAATACAACCATCAATTTTCAGAAGATGTGAAAGAAGACGAACCAAAATATTCGTAGTATGAAAGCAAGCAAAAAATAACAAAAACCAAAGCGCAACAAAATCCATCTCATTCCTGCAATCACTAAAATTTAGTGAAGACATAAAAATCAAATTCTTGCGGAGAATTTCAAAGGAATGCCTCAATATTCGAATCTTGAGAAATGAAAAGAAAAAGGTACGATCAGATTTAAGATGATTACCCTTGTATTTCACATAACATGTTTAGAAAAATCATTAATTTTTTATTATATTCCAATAACATGATTTTCTGCAGTTTACGTAAGGGATGAAAAAGATCACCACGTTGTCTGTGTAATTTTATCTCTCTCTCTCCCTCTCTCTCTCTCTCTCTCTCTCTCTCTCTCTCTCTCTCTCTCTCTCTCTCTCTCTCTCTCTCTCTCTCTCTTTCTCTCTCTCTTTCTCTCTCAGTAGACATTCATTATTAAACTATGAAAACTTGATCTTTTATTTAAAAACTATGTCTCTTTGTTATTCCCTTTCAGGTGGATTTTGTTCCATGGCGTTACTGCAGGAAAAACTGTTTCGTTCTTCATATCATTTAGCCGTGGTCGGACCTTTAATACAGATGACCGCTATTTTCTTTGTTGTGGTTGTAAAGACGCAGGACATAGGAGCTGTTTTGGCCGTATCTGAGATGGGAGTCACTAGTTTTCCTGACGCATGTGAAAATGTCAAAGGTAACTGAAACAACTATAGCATGCTTTTTCTTGAAGTAAAAACGCTAAAAAACCACTAATGATCTTTTTTTCCTATTCATCTTACGTCGCTCGTTCTATATTTTGCTTGCGTTAGGAGTTCACTTGATGCCTCATTAAACAGAGACACACACATTTTTATATTGCAAAGATGAATTATGATGGATAAAATTTCCACGGAACGTATTAATCAAACAAAAATGAAGAATAATTGGAGCACCATTATCATAACGTGTAAATGTAACATTTGTTAGAATTAAAGCTTCAACAAAGTTTACTATCAAAAAGTGTTTATTGAGTTGAATGCAAACAAAGGCAGTGACAATAGCAGAGACAGATGTCATGTAAATGGCAGCCCTGGTATCAGAAACAGCTGTAGAGGATGATTAGGAGAGGTGCAGATGCGGTGAAAATAGTTGCAGCAGATTTGACAGCAGTTGTATATGTGAATGAGGAGGAACTAGAAGTGACAGTTTTAGGAGCAGCAGCAGCAGCAGTAATAGTAGCAGCGGTAGTAGTTGTAAAAGTAGTAGTAGCAGCAGCAGCAGCAGCAGCAGCTTTAGTAGTAGCAGCAGCAGCAGCAGCAGTAGTAGTAGTAGTAGTAGTAGTAGTATTAGTAGTAGTAGTAGTAGTAGTAGTAGTAGTAGTAGTTGTAGTAGTAGTAGTAGTAGTAGTAGCAGCAGCAGTAGCAGTAGCAGTAGCAGTAGCAGTAGCAGTAGCAGTAGCAGTAGCAGTAGGAGTAGGAGTAGGAGTAGGAGTAGTAATAATGGTTGTAGTAGTAACAGTAATAATAGAAGCAGTTGTTATAAGTTAAGAAGTAAATGTTTGAAATGGTTAATAATTTAAAATAATTTACATTATACTGTTTATATTATGAAGTATTCATTTTTTTATCACACCAGGCACAGAATGGTCAGGTTGCTACTTTCAACTTGAAGTCTCCAGTCTGGAAAATTTCTTTGTCATTAAAATCAACTCCTCAACAGTCTCTCTTTTTGGGGCATATCTGTTCACTACAAGCAATATAACTGGTAACACAATTAATCAACCATGACATTCATTTTTTTTTGGAAACATTGCATCTCTTCCTCTGCCACAGGAGTTCGATTTCACCAAATATCTTTCCGACGTCGAAGCAAAGCATCTGTGTGACAGGGAGGCTACAACAACAGAACCGACAGCCGCGGCGACAGATTTGACAACCAGCAACATTCAAGCAGATGAAAGTACAACAAACGGAGACATGAATCAACAGGCCACAACGCAATCTTCAGGATCAAGCAGTTCTACTGAAACATCCAACAGGATTCAGCATCAGTGAATATTACGCCATCTGGGCCATTGTCGTGCAAGGAAGCTGGGACCCCACTGAGCAATGCAAACCTCACAAGGAAAGAAGTGGAGGAAGCCTTAAAGAAGATAATATCCCATCTGAGCGTTGAAGCAGAATCTTTGTCAAAGGTTAAGAGAAGTAAAATCTCAGCGCCTGATGAAAGAACCAGTTGTACAATAATGGGAATCGGCGGGCTTGTATTTATTCTGGTAGTGTTGGGACTAATGCTGGTTTTTGATATTCCCAAGCTTGTCCAGGATGTCCGATTAGCATCAAGAGCGTTAAATCGATGACTGATCGCTACAAAAATCTATATCAGCTTTTTATGTTTAAAAGAAAATGAAAAAAATTTTCTGAATATGGTATGAGAATCATTACTTCTCGTCAACATTCCTTGGAATCTATTTGAACAACTTCAAAAGTTGTTAAAATGTTGGAAAAAATGTAAAAAAAGAAGATATTTTTGTGCAAAAATTTTCATGAAACCTTATCACTAACTTGCATTTAAGTGTCTCTGGCACCATTCTTTTGAATTTTTGTTGTAACCAGATTAGTAAAGTAAAATTTTGACAATATTTAACTATTGGAGGTATTTTTTTTTATTTGATAGAGCGTTATGGTCTTTTGATTGATTAAAACGTGTTTTAAAGGCCCAATCACCCAGCTGCAGTGTTACGGGGATTCTATCAAATTCAATCACATTGTATGTCAAACTGAAAACTAAGCATACTAGGATTAAAAAAATGAGAACTTGTATGCTTACTTGCTTTTACATAAAGCAATCCCTAACTGGAATATGGTGCCTAAAACAGATCATTGTAAGATAGCCGGCTAAGTCGTTCAAAAAAGGCCTCGCCAACAACACATAACCCTGTAGTGAAAAATCGTCATATCACGCTTTGTGGCCCACGTAAAGTTTATCTTTATTGACATAAAATATTTTTTCAGTATACAAACAAACCATTTTTGTTGTATATTCCAAGTTCTTTAAGTTAACTTATAATTTTAGTCATAAAAATATTGTCGCTGCTAGCTTATCTGTGCTCTCATATATACAACAATCGTTTGAACTTCCAAGCTTTGAAATTCAGAGAATCTATCAATGTAAATCCGTTTTTCTTAATATTTCATATAGAAAGTTTACAAATTTTTAAGGCTTAGAGTATGCACTCTAATTCTGTATTATAAAAGAGGAACACACTCTCTCTCTCTCTCTCTCTCTCTCTCTCTCTCTCTCTCTCTCTCTCTCTCTCTCTCTCTCTCTCTATTTCTCGCTCTCTCGCTCAGACTGACGTAATTATTTGGGTTTATTTTTTTAAGAAAATGGCTGCTACTCTTTGGTAACACTTGAGCTATATCACCGTAGCAACTGGGCAAACATCTTTGGAAAAATTGTTTTGTTTGTGTGAATGTTTTTAACGAGGAGAGATTTTTTTTGTATGAATGTTTTTAACGTTGAAAGATTGCTTTATTTGTCTCGATATTTTAAGCATAACACCATGAATTATTAAACTGATATTTGACAGCTACCATGAGTGGGGAGTCGGTTCATTTCTGGCATCGATCTCTATGTTTGCTGTTCTAGGAAGCTCCATTAGTTTTATTGACCAAAGTTCAAAATACACATTAGAAATAAGAAATGAAGCCGTTTTAGCTTACTCACTTTTTAATTTCCTTAATACAAAGCTGCATTGTAAAATGTTTAGGGAGTAGGGAGGTTTAAAGACACACAAAAACACACACAAAGCAACAACTTGAGTAAACCAAAATTCTCTCTACAATCTAAAACCTGTTCATAATATTCTTAAATCTGCGTAATAAGATTGTGACCATTGCACATAACAAATTTTATACTTTTAAGCTCTTCGGCCCGAAACAAAATATACTTCTTGACTTCTACAGAAACAAAATTTGAATTGAAAATGTAATAATTTGAAGATAACTTGATATCGAAATGAAAGAAAATCATATTAAAAATTTTTTAAAAATCAATTGCGATTTGTGAATTACCTTCAAAGAAACAATTGTTAAAATACAAGTTGTTTTTTTATTACAAAAGAGACGGTAAGAGAGAAAATAGGCTAAAAATTGTTATTTTAAATTGGCCTTTAAAGACAAATGTTTATGGTGTTCTTTATTTGTCTTGACCAGTCAATTTTAAACGTTTTAAGGTTGCTTGAAATTTTTATATATTCTTTTTATTGAAACTATCCTCATATTATCTTGTAGTTTTGCTATTCAACATTTATAGGCCTAGTATATGATTCAGAAAATGATGGCAATGGGAAAGGAAATAAAATTATTGAACTCCACCTGGACTATTGAGTACTGAAAGGAACAGAGAAATTAAAAAAAAAATCTATCGGAAAAAGTTTTTCATCTACAACAATCTTCTTCAACAAAATTTTAAGGATATATTATGAATAATAAAACAGATCGGTTATATGATATCATCAATACTGATGGCTACTTTGCTTTATAACGCCATATTCCAAAGTTTATCGCTCCAGTGAGCTGGAGAAACTAAAATTATGGCAAAAATTACCTTTTAAAGATTTATTCGAAACAGTTATCATGAATGCATGTCAGATGGGCGTAACCTCTTTCAATGACAACATTTTGAGGAAGCATAGAGACTTTTTTCAGCCAGTAGGATTAAGCAATTTTAAATTTAAAGGATCTGTCAAATTCTTTTTATTATGCTCCGTTATTGCGATATCTAGGGGAGTAGACTCACTGCATTCGACTGTTCTTAATTATTCAAACCTCTTCTCAAGTGATTAAGCTTTTGAGCTTAAAACAATTTTTTTTTGGTATTTTCATTTACCTTTCTTTTTATAATATACGTATTTCATTTTTAATAATCCTACTTTTATTTTGAACGTTTTTTAAATTTTTACTTCTCTTAATTGACTTGTTGCAATACTTAATGTTTACTTAAATAATACAGTTAAACAGAGTAATTTTCACCTTTTTATATGCTATCTACCTTCCTACAGAATGGAAGTTTAAATAATTCTGAAAGTTTTGTTCCAAAGAGAACGCTTCACAACAAAAACTAAAAAAAATCGGGGTTCGAGATTAACACATAATGAGGGGCAAAAAGGTATCAAACTCTTTTATTGTCACACATAAGCCCTAGGAAAAAGCACTGTAGATTGACCATGTGGAGTTTTCTAAACGGGGCAAAACAAAGATTTATCTTAATGCTTAATGCTAGAGGTTCAATCCGAGCACGGTGACAAAATTAAAAAAGTGTAGATGAAAGTAGAGTCCTTTCAGACTTAATGAGATCGTACTGGCGTGAAAAAAAGTGATAATTTACAAGATGGCAATCACTTCCCGATATCATTATCATTTGAGTTTCTAATGGTTTTGTGACATTTCATTGTCAAGATCATTATAACTGAAAGGTCTTAACCAACCGCTTGAGAACTGTAGGAAAAAATAGAACATATTTCACAAAATTCAATGCATCACTAGAGAAACTCAAGATTTCTTTGCAAGACGAGAAGTCATTTCAGTGTGAAAACAAAAGCGAACCGCTGTTGACCAAATGCGATCGCCTATTGTAACCGTTTCTCAATGGCTCAAACTAGAGATTTCTGGTATGTTGATTAATTTGGAATGTTTCAGGGTGAGTTGATTCGAAATAAATGATTTTAAATAAAGAACATTTGCTATTCAAGTCGATATGCTAAAGCTAACTTCCCACTGTGAATTACGTGACATAACAAGCTCAAAAGGCAGAAAGATAAAACTCTATACCGATGTAGTCAAAGTGAGGGCTTGTATAAAGGACACACTTACACAATTCTTTTAGCCAATAAAGCCGTTAAAACTTGCACCTTTTAGCCCATACGCTATTTCCTAAGCCCTTAATAATGTTGGATTCTATATACAGTTTTTTAACATTTGAAGGTTATTATTTTTTCATCTAGATGTGAAAGATTACAGTTGGCTGCGCGACAAAGAAACCGCCAAACCGAAATCTAGAAGGGAAGTATAAAAATAGAAAACAAGGTGGATTAGTTTTGTAAGAAAAATAAAAAAAAGCGACGAAGAAGATAATCAGGAAAGTCTCGGTGTTTTATGGGTCGCACCAAACCATATTCATTCAAAAGTTTATCGTGCATTTCAGGAGAAAAAAGTAAAAAATTTTTGTTTCAATTTTGAAAATGTATCCGTTTTTATTGAACTGTTACTAATATGTTCTTTTTTAATTTGTGGCAGAACGAATTTTTGTGAGTGGCTAAAAAGCTGCAACCATCTCAATAATTGAAAGGTTTAATGTATAGACACAATTCTTTAGCATTTTGTCCTGACTATGTAACCCGTGTCTCTGTTTTGACAGAGCTCACCACAAATTAGAAAAAAGTACCAGAAGAGGTGTTCGAGTGTCCGATGTGAAATAACCTTGTCTGGAAAAAATTCTTAATATTCATCCAGTAGATCTGAAAAAATGTGTGTTAGATTTCAAAAGTTTTGCATTTGTATGTAGAGCTCTCTTATTTTTTTCAGGGATATATTCATTATCTTATCTTTTAGATACCATTGCCATTCCAATCTATTTCTCACATTTTTTTTCAGTGCTTCTAAGTCTGCTGCTTAAGCTTGAAGTTTTTTGCCTCAAACAAAACAAAGAAAGATTAAATGTGTGTCCGTCTGAGGAGCTGCTAGATTTCCTCTAGAGCCTCTTCTTTAAGATTTTCAAAATCTGCATGTTTAGTACATAAGAATGAGCTGCCAAAGAGCCAGAGCCCTATCACCGATTACGTTATAGCGATATTGGGATTAGAGCATCTCTAAAGAAAGGTGTCAGGGTTGGGGTATAGAACTGTTTTTTTTTTCATTAAGACTCAAATGATGTTGCCATGCTTCATTTCAGAGCCTAATAATTTTATCGAGATAAACTTTGTAAGAAAACAAAGGGACAAAATAAATTTAAGATTGCAACGCTGTCCAGTCACAAAATATGAATTTAAGAAATATGATAATAATTTTACAAAAGTTGACAAAAGATTTATGACAAATTTGTCTTGATACGCATTTCATGACGAATGATCTGCAGTTGGAAATACATCAGGAACACGAAGCCTAACATATCAAAATTTCTCAGAAACTTATTTTTAGATACACGTAAAACTGCATTAGCGTGCAGACAGAGTGGAGTCACCTAGCACCAAGCCTTCTCTCGTACCATCTGAGATGAATAAGGGGAGAGAAAATTGTGTTCTTGTCGGCGACGGAGTAAAAGCCTCTCCCTTTGGAGGGGTGTTATTCGAAGCAACACCGTCCAGAACCATAGAGATTAATAGCTTAATGCTCAGTGAAGGTTGGCCTGTCAATTTCGACTTGCACATTTTGCTCAATTGTGTGCAAACACTTACAATCGAATGATATGCCTGCAGTCGTTGCGTTCATTCATAAGTTTGCACAAGGACTTAAAGAAAAGACATACTCATCTTTTTTCGAGTATTTTTAATATCTTTGTCACAACATATAAAAATGATGAAAGAAAACGTTACTTAAGTAAACAAGTAATAATTTGGCTCACTTCGATTGCATTTAAGTTGTTTCATTCAACAAACTGAATCTTTACCTACAAATAAAATACATGCGTTTTAAATATCCCCTTGACCATGAATAATGCACAACAGTCATGATGCTTCATAGGAAAGGATAAGAAAAAATATATGTAAAAGGCAAATTGAAGGTCATTTGAAGTCAGTTTTTCTTTTTACCTTTTTTTTACCAAACATCAGATAGACTTAGCCGATTCTAAATTCTGCAAACTTAAAGAGGGTTTTGTAAAGGATTTTAGAATAATCAACATAGAAAGAGGTTTAAATAAGTTGTAACGGTTTTTTTTTTAATTAAAACAATACATTGTCAGCTGAATTCCATTAAAGCAACCAGTTTTCGACAACTCGGGTAAAAACAATCAGATGTGAATATTGTCCTTTACGAATTAGGCTTCTATGAAACAAATTCAACTAAATTTATATTTTAACATAATCTGGGCACAAAAATGTTTTTAAGACTACAATTTAATCATGCATCTTAAAAGCTTTTATTTAATGTAGATATAGAATTTGCCAACAGTTTCCCAATCATACAACCCCTAGACAAAATTATTTCAACCACGGACGAAGCACTAAATACAAATTGGACATAAAAGATATATAACAAAGACCTATCATGTCTAACTTTGTTTACACATAGTATTGAATCAATTTCTATAATTATCTTGTTAATATGAAAAAAAAGAGGGAGAACCAATGTTTATCCAACTGATCACATTAAACCATTAAAATAAGAAGAGAGAAAACAAAGGTAAGCATAGATATCATTGAATGCTCCTCAAGTGAAAAAGTCTTTTTGGGTAGTATTTTACTTCGCATGACAGATTCCAGGAAACTCCCGAATCAAATATATTTTTGAACCTGTAAAAAGAGAAATCGTCTTTAAAACCCTCTCAGGTAGTAAAAAGACATGCCTTTACAGGATGTTTTTCTCATTTCGCATTAAGGTTCTTCGAAAAGCGGCTCGTTGGGAAAAGTGTACTTTATTTTTGTAAAGGGGGGGGGGGGGGGAGGGGTGTGTTTCAGCCTTTTTTTTTTTTTTGAGAGGGATACATAAATTATTGAAAAAAATACGGCACAATCATACTTTTTGTCATACGGCAATCCTGAAAATATTATGGTCTACGTTTTGTCTTGTTGAATGTCCATTTTTAATAAGACATAGATCAAATCTTGTTATTGAAAGGAAACTTAACTTTCCAATGCCGGAGTTTTCTTCTCACATATATAATCAGCTAGTCTGTGACATAAATTATCGTTCAGTGACATAACTTCAACAGCAAACTCGACACAGTCTTCAAATCCGTTCTCATCGTTTGGTTCCATGTCTGCGAAGTTGTCGACAAGCTGTTGATCAGTCAAGGTGCCACCGTCGATAGACCATACAATCACTCCCTCGGTGACCATATCATCGAGACCAATCCACGCATTGCTGTCAGTGATTAGATTCTTTACTACTTGGAGTTTCTCTGTCGTCCTCACAGAGGCAAGATAAGCTCCAAAAGATGAACAGCTCAGAGTTGCATCTGTGTAATTCTTTTGGTTTCCTTGGAAATATCTAAGGCAGGCCAGTTCTCCAGAACTCCTGGCTTCGATAATCTGATGTAATATATTTACGAATTATAAGGAAATTCTCAACGGGCTTTGCCTCACTGGCTGAAACATATGAACCAACTGAACTCGTAAAAGTAAGCGTATTGTGTTTTAACTTAAAAAGATAATAAACTCATTTAATCGAATTAAATTTAAACTCACCTGTATATCTAAGAGTAAAGTGCCTAAATGAATATCCTAAGTTATTTATAGAGATAGCAACTTTATTGACAGATTATATGAAGCGTTTGGGTCTGCAAATATAGATAGCATTTTGCAAATGCAATTCATATATTTTTTTCTTTTAGTTTGAAGGAATTTTTGTAAAAATTTTCATGTTTGTCTGGTATAATTTCTTATAAATGATTTTTAACTGTAAGGTAAGCTTTTTGATGACGCATTCTTTTTCTTTCAGTTCCAAAATGAATCAAAAACCTAAATTTCCCAACTAATGTCACCAAAATGAATACAAAATCATGCAGATTTATAGCTTTTTAAACCAAAAAAATGTTTTCATAAAACATTCTAAAGAACAACGAAACTATTATCCATTTAGAAATAATTATAATTATATATTATCTTAATTGAATACTATTTCCAAGAAATTCAGAGAAACTCTCTATATAAATTTGGCATAAAAGGATTCTGCTGTGTTTCGTAAAGCTAGTTACATGAGAGTAACACGTTCAATAAATTTAAAATGAACTACTGGTAGAGCTAAAAGTTTGAGGAGGAATTTTATAAGCTTGGTTTTACACACATAAATACAAAAGAACGGTGAAATTATGCTAAATTATCAAAGTCCGTCTGATTTTATCACGAGTGGAACAAGGAAGATTCAAATTAGGTATTTTCTTATTTAAAAAACATTAAGATTTATTCTCATTTACATTTTCTAAATGAAAATTATAAATTATTTTTATACCCCTACTTGAAATCCGTCGTCGCAAACTTCCGAGACAAGATACAGGTAGCCTTCTGCAGACTGGACAGGGAGTGCCCCAGGCGCAGATGGTCCCTCCATCCACAGGAGAGGGGTACAAAGCCCAGATAGCGGGTTAAACAAGAATCCTCTGGATGCTGGAAATGTCATAACATTTAGATGTGCACATTTCAGAACGTCAAGCGTCTTTCTCCAGGCTGAGGATTTTATTCGATTTGGCAGGAAAGGTAAAAGAGATGTTGCATTTGTTTGGGTAAACCTGATGTATCCATAATTGATCTCTGTACCTGAAAATTATATAAAAAAAAGAAAAATTCAGATGCAAGGAAAATTGAATAATAAATTTAAGCTGCATGAAAAAATACATTACGTTAAAAATTTAATAAGCTTTGAAAATTCATAGGCATCTGCCCTAATAAACTTTTTTTTTGATAATCCAAATTGCCAAGGTATCTTAAAGCACAACAAACTTATAGATCAGCTGCAAAAGGTTTAGCAATACAAAGTACTATTGCTGCACGTGTTTTTGTTTAATTACATCTTGTTTTTTTTTTCATTGCAAATTTGCTTTCCTGACTTGAGGGAAAAAAAAGAAAAAAAGAAAAAAAAAAGGGTTACATTGAGATCTATATGAAAAAAATATATACAATAACGTATAGAAAGTGAGAAGTAGAGAGTGGAAGAGAGAGAGAGACACACACACACATACACAGAGAGAGAGAGAGAGAGAGAGAGAGAGAGAGAGAGAGAGAGAGAGAGAGAGAGAGAGAGAGAGAGAGAGAGAGAGAGAGAGAGAAACAGCTAGACAAACGAAGAGACGTACAGAAAGGCACATTTATTATTTGTTGAATTTCACAAAATAGAATGAATAAAAAGTTTGAGTGAGACCATAGCAGAGACAACATAGAAATAGCCAACATAAATGCGTAAACACATGATTCCTTACCTATAATAAGAACTATCCATAATGATAGAAAAGAAGAAAATTTTAAGACGTTTCTCAAACGCTTGGTCATCCTAAGATAAAAATTTTAGAAGTTAAAAGTATGCATAGACAGTTGAAAATATCATCCGCTATTAGATATTTTTTGTTGTGTAGACTTGATTTAATATATATTAATCTTGAGAGTCCTTTGAAAGACATAATTAAGTTCTTTATTTCGTTTTAGATATTATCCAATAAATTTCAAGAAAACGTACATGATACTCTTTACTTAATTTTACCTAAAAAGGGCCTGAATTCTAATAGCGAATACGGAGAAAGACAAAGAAGGTATTTAATAAACAGTGAACACTTTCACTCATTATTTCCAACCAATTTGTTTCTTAGAACTCTTACTGCCAATGCCAATTGGTTTATGAGTTTATCTATTCATAACGCAAATCCAGGCTTTTCGGCGTTCTTTATGCAATCGGATTTGATAGAAATTCCTTTTTAATTCTTCCTGTTTGCTGTTTTATCGAATGCCCTCGTAAATTAGATGCCAAATTCTAAAAAATAATTGATGCAAATCTTCACACGTGATCTTTGAGAGAGACATTGATCTCAGATAAGAATAAGTTTACTTATATTTCATGATTTGTCAACTTTACATATTTTAAATAGATGTACAGACTTTAATAAAGGGTGCATATAACATTTACAAAAAATAACCAACATTGGACGATTTGAATTTGAGTTTAAAATATTATGTTACTTGACTTATCGTACTCATTAATAGTTACTGCACTCAAACCCAGAAATAAGTAACGTCATTGAAGCACAGTTCCTTCAAACTTAATTATAATTTCTATCTAGTAGTACCAGAATCCGTTGCATATTTTCATGGGTCTTGCTTTGTTTTTTTTTTTGTTTTTTGATTTAATAGCACCAAGTATTAAACATATAAGATTATTTGCAAGAACAAAAATATACCATTATCGCATACTCATCTATTTATCGACGCAAGCATTTCAGATCACAAAATCTTGAAATTTGTAAGATCTGTGGTGCAATTCTTGAACACGCCATAAATTGTTTTGAAAAATCTTATACACAAGTCATAATACCTGATTTCATTGATGTGTAGAAGATGGTCCCAAATTATAACTAACGAAAAAAATTTTTACTGGTGGTTGTTTATAATGAGATTGCGATTCTAGTATCTGTTCTCTATGTGTGAATCCAAGTCTGTCGACAACCTTTGCAAAATTAATGAGAAATGTGTAAGATCACGCGCAGTATGAAGCAACTTTATTTTGGATAAGTTTTAAATTTTTTTATTTAGCTGTAAAAAGAATCATACGTACCCATTGCAAACAGTCCAGAATTCTTATTTCAATTCGCAACTTTGCTGTTTTTTAAAACTATATTATTTTATTAGTAGCAAAATGAAATAATTAAAGAGTGAACCTGAAATTCCAAACAAAACCTATCCTCACGGATAAATTACCGTTTTAAAAATCAAAATGAATCTTATGGTACAAAGGAAGATACCTTCTCTGTATTTTTTTTATTCGATCAGCTGGCACCTAAGTTAAGCATCAGTACCTCTTAGCTGCACAGTACGAGTGGTTGAGAGATGCTGCACGTTATTCACTGGTTCTGCCAACTACACCTCACCTCTGTCTCTGTCTTTATCTCTCTTTCGCTTCTTATATCACTGCTTTTCTCGCTCTGTCTTTCTCTCAGTCCCTCTCTCTCTTTCTCTGTATCTCTCTCTCTCTCTCTCTCTCTCTCTCTCTCTCTCTCTCTCTCTCTCTCTCTCTCTCTCTCTGTTTCTCTATCTTTCTTTCTCCTTATTACTTTTCTAGCTCCGTAATTTTGTGTGCCTGTTTGTGAGAGTATTTATGGTTTACATTATTCTAAATTCATATTTGTATTTCTTTCTTTCGTAAGTTGTAGATGCATTATATAGTTATCCTTTTCCCACCCCGATTTTCTATAAACATCTTCTTTCGTGGCACAAGGTATATCACCTTCTCTCTGAGGGAGAAAAGCCCTTGATATTAGTCAACTTTTAAAGCTATAAACAAAATCGAAATGCCTTCTAAAAACCTTTTTTTCGGGCTGTCCTTTTTTTCTCAAAATTGATACTGTTTATATTTTCAAATCAGTGAATTGCCTTAAAACAATTCCCCAGCAAAATTCCTGGTTACCTACAAATTCTTTACTGGCTACGGGGAAGCTTTAAAAATGCCAGTTTTAATGCTATTGAAAGCAATTTATTTACAACATGAAAAAAATCTCATCATAACTAAAAGAATTCGGATATTATTCACTACATATTATGAAAAGGAAAACTTTTTAACTTGAAAAAAAATTTGTTTGGGAGTCCATTTTCAGCTCTTCTATTCCTTTTAGTTTGAAGTTACAAAATTTTTCGTGACATTGGGAATGCAAGCCATATTTTAAAAGTATTAATCGGACTAAAATACTCCAGTGAAAAGGAAAAAGTTTGAAGATATTTACATATTTTAAATAGATGTACAGACTTTAATAAAGGGTGCATTTAACATTTACAAAAAATAACCAACATTGGACGATTTAGATTTGAGTTACAATGTTATGTTTCTTGTCGTATCGTACTCATTAATAGGTACTGCACTCAAACACAGAACTATGTAATGCCATTGATGCACAGGTCCTTCAAACTTAATTATAATCTCTATCTAGTAATATTAGATTATTTGCTCCATTAGTTCTGAAAAAAATAGGTAATTATTATCTAAGTGCATTAGTTTAGAAATGTATGAAGTTCCGCCTCTTTAGGTTGATTCTACATTTAGTTTATCCCTAATGGATTAGGTTTAATCAGGCCTCAACTTGGTAAACATAAATGTAGATAACTAGATAATTATAATCAAGTTCTATCTAGCTTTGATTTTTTTTCATTTCAATCAGAATATTTTATATGTCTCATAAATGCCGAAGTGAACAAATGTAAGTTTTATTAGGACTAACAAATAATATCAAAAGAGCACATTGACACAGCAATAAGGTTATTAAACGATTCGAAATTTCCCCATTCAATCCTGCACCTCCCTCACTTTTGATAAAAAGTTCGGATCGGCGCTGAATCATGATATTCTGATGCTGCAGAACGAATCACCGTTAGAGAGCAAATACCCCTATGGTGTGCGTTATTGGAATAAAAAGAAATGAAAGTCAAGGGCAATCCTCTATTTTAATTTTCTGTATTTTATCCTTAATTTTTCAGATTAATATTACATTATAACCCGTGCCATAAAGTTCAGCCTAAAGTTTTCAAATGCATAGAGATGTATCATCAAAGTTCAGTTTTAGAGTATCAATGTGAATGAAAGTTTAAAACGATAAAAGAATACATATCTCTCTATCTGCAGTAACAGATTATAATTGGCCATACTTTCAAACTGCTTAAAATATCATAGTATATTATGCTCCACCGCTTCGTGAAAATAAACATTTTTTTTTCATTTCAGCAACAGAAACGTAGTGATATATATATAAAAAAAAATGTGGCTCTAAAACATTCGACCATTCCAATTTACAATCCATTTGTAAACTATTAGGTTTCTTGGTTTTATTCGTGCGGTTGTGTTTGCAAAGTGTACGTATTTAATGTCACGAATTTCATAAATAATTCAACTGTTAGGAAATGGAAAAGTTAATTAATAATATTACACTTTTACAAAACACACTTTTAGAAACTGCTATACTCCCCACTCCCCCCCCCCAAAAAAAAAAAAAAAAAAAAAATAAATAAATAAGTAAAAAAAACATGCAAAAAGATAAGGTCTGATCGAATGCAACGAAAACAATTTTTTCCCTCTATCAAATCGGATTTCAGTGGTTTTTTTCATTTCTAAAAGAAAAAAAAAACCGCCAAGTTTTGTAGACTTCAGACGTCCTCATTGAAAAGAATGATTCTGAAAAAAAAAATTACACAATTATTTAAAAGATTAACAAAATTTATCTAAACCTTCAAAATTATTAAAATTGTATATCTTTTAATAGTTAAAATATTCTTACTTCTTGTAATTATTTAAAACCTCTCGAAGCAGTTTTGAGTATGAAAAAAATAGGAAAAGTTTTGTACTATTTTTGAATAAGTGAACATTAAACATATATTTAAAAACGTTTAGTGAGGAATAAAATGAAAAGATACGTGACATTACGAAACCTTTGTGGGTGGAACAGGCGAACCATTTTTTTTAAATTTTTTTTTTAAATTTTCATCGCACGTATCATGAACATTAGATTTATCTAACTTCTTATGCAATGTTACTGCTGAAATCAGAATGCTAAAATGATGTGAATTTAAAATAGACTTTTTTCTGTAAAAATAGCTTCTAAAAAGCCAGTTGCTGAACCATCTGATTTCTCTCTCTTAATATGGCAAAAATTTTCATTGATAAAATTAAGTTATGGTGTAGAATACAACGATGAAGAAATTATGTGAATCTTTCTCAAATAAGATTAGGTTTATTTAATCATTTTAACATGAAGTTCGACAATTTACATTAAGAGTTTCAGAAAAAAATATGTCCTTTCTGTATATAATCTGTATATAATCAAACTCATTTCCTCTCTTTAACTCAAAATCTCTTTAGTCTGTTCTTATATACTTGTTATCAATCAATTATCAACAAGTTCTATGCAAAAATTCGGAATTTAAAAAAAAAAAAAAAAAACGTTTTTAAATACTTTTACGAAGTTTAAACGGTTCTATTGCAAAACTTTGAAAAAGAGAGTATATTGACTTGATTCAAATAAAAGCCAGTAAAAATTTAAAAATACATCCTAGGGTGAAGCTGTATTTAAACAAAAGAAAAAGACTTCTAGTACTTATACTGGCAGTAGAAGTAGTAGTTACAGAAGTAATAGTAGTAGTTGTAGTAGTAGTAGTAGTAGTAGTAGTAGTAGTAGTAGTAGTAGTAGTAGTAGTAGTAGTAGTAGTAGTAGTAGTAGTAGTAGTGGTAGTAGTAGTAGTGGTAGTAGTAGTAGTAGTAGTAGTAGTAGTAGTAGTAGTAGTAGTAGTAGTAGTAGTAGTAGTAGTAGTAGTAGTAGTTGTAGTAGTAGTAGTAGTAGCAGTAGTAGTAGAAGCAGCCGGAGTATTCAAATTTAGATCTAGAGAAAGCAGTGCTAAGCAGTGGTTAGGGTAAGGCTTTTAAGTGAAAATGACCGAATATTTTCCCACCAATTCAAATTATAAATCAATGGTTGTAAACCCACCAATTCAAGCATTTTCAGTCATTTTCACTTATAAACTTTCCCCTAACCATTGATGAGCACTACTTAAAAATCTAGCTCCTATAATTCTTAGCATTAGCAGCAGCAGCAGTAGCAGCAGCAGCAGCAGCAGCAGTAGTAGTAGTAGTAGTAGTAGTAGTAGTAGTAGTAGTAGTAGTAGTAGTAGTAGTAGTAGTAGTAGTAGTAGTAGTAGTAGTAGTAGTAGTAGTAGTAGTAGTAGTAGTTTCCTGAAGAACGATTGTGTAATAGGCTTATCTTTCATGAAAATGAGTGGACTAAATATTGGGTAATTGGTTGGATATAATCTAGCTAGTATTGAAAAAAAAATTTGATATATCGGGCAATTACAATATAAATATACCTGGTTGAATTAACAACACCAAAAAAAAAGGATATTGTATGCGGTTTGCCATTAGCTGCATGCCCATCTCCATGAACAACTTCATTGAAGTCTTTTAGGTACGAAATAAATATATTGGATTTAATGCTTTTACTTTTTATGCTTTTACTTTTGTCTCGCGTATAATACCTATTATATCTAAGATTGAGATAATTTATCATGTTTCTACATTAAAGTTAAAAATAAAGAAATTTACTTTTTTTTGTATTTTGAACTGAAAAAGATGTTTTATTACTGAGTTCTACGTACATTTTGTAAGTAAACGTTCCTAACCATTTCCTTTCCTCCAAAAACGGTTGCCGTGTTTTGTTCTGAAATTCTTCGATCGTTTCAATTCAAAATTGCATTTTTTTCTCAGGCTGCCTGTCAAGAACGGGGATCTTATCTCGCTGAGCCCAAAACAGAAATTTTAGGTCGCACAATAAAGAAATATATTCAAGATAAAACCTGTAAGTTACTTGTAAGATTTTTTAGTTCTAACTGCAAGAGACAACCTGCTTAAGTTACTTGTTTTTAAAGTTTCCTTTGATTACGCATGAGGGACAAATTGGGGGTTGAGGGCAGGTTTTTTTGCCCTCTTGTGCATTTTAGCTTTCTATTAGTATCAATTTTTTTTTTTTAATCAATCTAGTATGTATGCATATCCTCATCAGCAGCATTATCACTGCGACCACATTTGTCCTCATTACCGTAAAGTTCATTACGAGCTTCTTTAACATCAGCGATGCTTGGAGAGAATATGTTAAGGTTGAAATATATGATGAATTTTTCAAAATTAAGTTTATAATTATTCAAAACTACGCTATTGCTGATATTACCCATTTTGTGCTAGGCATGTGTGAAATTTACATTTACACGGTATGTTAATTGTAGTTGCGTCACACGTTTAACAAGAGCAGTTTTAACTTTAAAAAATTTAAAATATTTTGGATGCCAATTTGTAAGGTTTGTTATAAGTTTACTAGGCGGAGAATATAAAGAAAAATTGTTGATGACCGAGTGCTAGAAATTGGTGTGAGAAGCACCTGAAAATTTGGCTGTGCCGTAAGATGTGACATTAGAGAGTTGCACTGATCCATAACGTCAGTATCTGTGTCCTTCACATATTGTAAAGGTGCGCTTGACACTAGAGACCCTTCTATGGTCACTTCAGACCCAGATAAGCTAAATTCCCCCTCATCTTGATGTTTGAGGATCTCTTCTGTCTTTTGGACACTGTGAATGCGGCCACCTGTTTTCTTTCTTTTACCGATAAAGATCCAAGCGAACATGAGCATGTATATTTATCTTTACTGTCCTTGCCAAGCACTTTCTCTTTCTAGTTTTATAAACTTCAATTTCATATTTACTAACTCAATTGTCATTCAGAGTAAAATATTTATCATCTCCCCCATAGTCCGCCATCTTTTGCTGTTTTTCTTTATTTTAATATATTGCTTCGCATCATGATAAAGTTTTGTCCTCAACTTCATCATTACCGTTTTTTTTTATTATTCTATGAGACGTTTTTCATAACTATACGGTGCCTCCTTTTGATATTTATTTCCATTTTCTTTAGTAATAACATATGTGCTCCTGGGTGCCTCTAATTTGGAAACAGAGGGAACCTTTGTTTGAGATTATTCAAGACAATTTTTGAGAGACACGTACACAGATTGGGCGCCATTTCAACCTGATGATATTAGCGGCTCCGAAAGATATTTGGAGTTTTTAGTGGCGATGAACGGTTGGAACGATATGTCTCTCCGAACATCTAGCGTCGACAGACCTCATTTCCTATGTGAGCGAGGTAAGATGTTAATCAAATCTTTTGACCACACAATCCTGACAAAATGTTTTGTTGATGTTAACTCTTAATGTAAGTATAGATCCTTTTAAACACTCAGTATTATGTAGGTACACAAGAAATAGACAGATTCCCCTAGAGACAAGATTTTGTGTGGAACTACTTAGTAGTTACTGTTCACCAAGGAGATACATCTTAGGACGTCTTGAGAAATGACACTCATTGTAACAAGTGTTTCAACCCTCAATGACCCAATCCGCATCTAAGTTATGATTTTGATTTAAAGATTGCATTCACACAGTTTTTTATTCAAATTACTTCAAACTTCATGTAATGTGATGTTTATTTTTTAGTTTTAATTCTGAGAGACATTTACACTGCCAAGTCGACGGCTTACGAACACTGCAAAATATACTTCCTTTCTTTCAGTGGTCCCCATTTACATTCACTTTTATGTGATCGCACTCCCAAAAGACGATTGGGAAGTACCAGTGCTCGACAGTACCGCAATGATAATTGTTTCTTCCAACACGAACGGGCAGGGTTACAACTATGAAGAGTTCTCAAAGTTTCCCTTTGAAGAGGTACAGACAACCAGCCTTTTTAAAAGGGAACGTACCAATATTCTGTTAATATTCATGAACTCAGAAATAGCGGTGAGTTTTTAGATATAAACTAGCATCGTCCATAAATTGTGGCTTCATCTTGTTTTGATAACGCTTGCGATCTTTTGTTGTTGCCATTGCTGATATAAAAGTAAATAGCAGAGGCTGAATAACAAGAATTTCATTGAAATGGTAATGACTAAATTGACGTATGTAAAATCTATTACAAAAGAAGTATTATATAAACCGAATGCATTTAGGTATTTCAACTTTTATGCTCACCACAGGTTTGAAACAGAAATATATCCGCGTCAAGTCAACAGACTACTTGGACGTTCATTTCTTCTTAATATCCGGGGGGTTTATCTGCTCTACTCTTGACCTTGAAGAAATGATACTAGAAAGATCAATTGCTTTCTTCTCCAGCACTGGGCAGATGGACACCAGTCTTGGTGAGATTTAAACCTTTAACTAATAGAAGACTAAAACACTGACAGTGGAGATTGCATAAATTTTTCATGTTTCTTTTGCACTTTTTAGCATGGCTTGTAGAGCCATGTATTACCGATCGTCCGGTACATAGACACTAGCGTTACCGAGCTTGTACAAAGACATAATCATTACCGAGCTGGTATATAGACATAACCATTACCGTGCGGGTACATAGACATAACCATTACCGAGTTTGTACATAGACATATAACCATTACCGAGCTGGTACATAGACATAACCATTACCGAGTTTGTACATAGACATATAACCATTACCGAGCTGGTACATAGACATAATCATTACCGAGCTGGTACATAGACATAATCATTACCGAGCTGGTACATAGACATAATCATTACCGAGCTGGTATATAGACATAACCATTACCGTGCGGGTACATAGACATAACCATTACCGAGTTTGTACATAGACATATAACCATTACCGAGCTGGTACATAGACATAACCATTACCGAGTTTGTACATAGACATATAACCATTACCGAGCTGGTACATAGACATAATCATTACCGAGCTGGTACATAGACATAATCATTACCGAGCTGGTACATAGACATAATCATTACCGTGCGGGTACATAGACATAACCATTACCGAGCTGGTACATAGACATAATCATTACCGTGCGGGTACATAGACATAACCATTACCGAGCTGGTACATAGACATAATCATTACCGTGCGGGTACATAGATATAATCATTACCGAGCTGGTACATAGACATAATCATTACCGTGCGGGTACATAGACATAACCATTACCGAGCTGGTACATAGACATAATCATTACCGAGCTTGTACATAGACATAACCATTACCGAGTTTGTACATAGACATAATCATTACCGAGCTTGTACATAGACATAACCATTACCGAGCTTGTACATAGACATAATCATTACCGAGCTGGTACATAGACATATAACCATTACCGAGCTTGTACATAGACATAATCATTACCGAGTTTGTACATAGACATAATCATTACCAAGCGGGTACATAGACATAATCATTACCGTGCGGATACATAGACATAACCATTACCGAGCTTGTACATAGACATAATCATTACCGAGCTGGTACATAGATATAACCATTACCGTGCGGGTACATAGACATAACCATTACCGAGCTTGTACATAGACATAACCATTACCGAGCTTGTACATAGACATAATCATTACCGAGCTGGTACATAGACATATAACCATTACCGTGCGGGTACATAGACATAAAACCATTACCGAGCGGGTACATAGACATAATCACTACCGAGCTGGTACATAGACATAACCATTACCGTGCGGGTACATAGACATAACCACTACCGAGCTGGTACATAGACATAACCATTACCGAGCTGGTACATAGACATAACCACTACCGAGCTGGTACATAGACATAACCATTACTGAGCTGGTACATAGACATAACCACTACCGAGCTGGTACATAGACATAACCATTACCGTGCGGGTACATAGACATAACCATTACCGTGCGGGTACATAGACATAACCATTACCGTGCGGGTACATAGACATAACCATTACCGAGCTTGTACATAGACATAACCATTACCGTGCGGGTACATAGATATAACCATTACCGTGCGGGTACATAGACATAACCATTACCGAGCTGGTACAGAGACATAACCATTACCGAGCTGGTACATAGACATAACCATTAACGTGCGAGTACATAGACATAACCATTACCGTGCGGGTACATAGACAAAGCCATTAACGAGCTGCTATAGTACCGTGCGGGTACATAGACATAAACATTAACGAGCAGGTATATTACCGTCTGGGTACATAGACATAACCATTACCGTGGGTAAATAGACACAACCTTTGCCTAAAGACGCGGTCCCCGAGAGATGGTTACTAGAAACTCGCGAGAGGAAGTCGGCAGCAGGAGAAGTAAACAAGACAAAGATCTCTCTCTCTCTCTCTCTCTCTCTCTCTCTCTCTCTCTCTCTCTCTCTCTCTCTCTCTCTCTCTCTCTTTCCCTCTCTCTCTGTCTGTCTCTCTCTGTCTCTCTGTCTCTCTTCCTTAGTTTTCTTTGTAAATAGATCTACAGGTTTCCACGATTTGGTAAATTGGGTGAGCTAAAAGTTATAGAACACCTGTTTATGTATCTTACGAAACAGTGAAATTTTTTATTTACCCCGAAAGCACATATCGTTTTATGTGTGAAAGGTTAAATCTTCAAACATGGCAATGAAAAATGTTGCGCTAAAACGGCCTTAATTTTGGGTTTCAAACAAAAAGCCATAAATTCCGCTAATTTCTCTACGAATTTCCAGAGATTTTTTACGCCTACTTTCTCGTCTGCCACCGTGAAACATGGAGTACAACACTGCGTGAATTGCAATTCTTCTCAGAAGGAGGACCATTTCAAATATTCACAGACCATAAACCGTTACTGGGCATCGTGTCCAAAGTCTCAGAGTCGCCGTCTGCACGCCAACATCGCCACCTTCCTTGCGTTTCCGAGTTCTCTGCTGATATCCCACATATTTCTGAGAAAGATAATGTAGTCGTGGACTGTCCTTCCCACATACCTATACCTTAAGCAATTTTGTACTCATTACAGACTTTAAATATGGCGATGGCTGAAGTACAACCATATTATTCTGATATCCAAGCGTTCCAAACAGCAATTGCAGGCCTCAAAGTAAATCCAATTTAGATATAATATTATGACTCATGAAAAGTTCTTCTTTGTGACCTATCCTTAGGTAGACCCCGACCCATAGTTCCTCGCATTTTCCAACGTCAAATTTTCGAGGCTAGCCACAACCTCGTATACCCGAGGCAGAAATCAACGTTAAACTTATGAACAATTTTTTCCTGGCATAAAAAAATAAAAGGTTTAGGAATGTCTTTCTTGCCACGCTTCAACAATACAGAAACATGTTCGTTCATCGATCACACCTATCCCAGTTCCTCAGCAAGAATCAGTGATATCCACATTGACTTGATGCCACTTGATTCACTCCCACTTTCAGAAGGTTTTGCATATATTCTCACCACGATTGACCGGACTACGCTTTAGCCGGAAGCCATTCTCTTGGACCATGTAAGCACTTTCAAATAACTGTAATCATCTTGTTCTGCGTTTACCGCACTAACTTCGCTCAACGTTGAAAAAAACTAATCTGAGAAATATTGCTCTAGGTGTTTGTACTGTTTTTATGAAATTAATTTTGAGAACAATATTTCTGTTGAGAAATTGTGAATCATCGATTTTTTTTACTTAGTATTTTTTTTACGCTTTGTCAGCGTGATGTATTTCAAACGTTATTACTTCTCATAAAGCTATGCGCTTCTGCTGATTACTTGCATTGTTATCAATCGTTTTGATGTAAATCCTCCTGCTCCTTTATAGCAATTGTTTCAACAGAAGAGAAATCATCCACCCTTGACCTTGCTCTCTTTACGGATTTTGAGACTAGAACTTTCTTTGTCGACGACATGAAAATACAAAGTAGGTAGGTCTATTTTTAGATCTTTCAAAGCCGGTACCGTGAGCAATGGAAGGAGTTTGTTGCTGCCCTAATTGCCTACGGCAAAAAGGGCAGTAAGTAAGTAAGTAAGTAAAGCCGGTATAGTGGTTGAACAGGTATTTGTCTTTCTAAAAGATAGGGGGTCATTAAAAAAAAAAAACATTGCCTTTTGAAACGCATGCATAAGTCTATTTTTTAGATTAATATCATATAATTTTGCGCCATAATTCTTCCATAAATCTAGATAGTGTGTTAATACTATTATCACAGCTAAAAATAAGGAAAAAATGAAAAATTATTGTAACAAATATTATGTTGTGAAGATTGCTTTTATTCAGAGGAAAAAAAAAAGAATTTATTTCAAAAGATTTAATTTTAGCAACGTGTATAAATTTCTTTATTTATAGATATTTTTATTTCAAGCAAGAACAATAGGTTAAGTTTCATCAAGAGGGTTTAAAATGTTTTGAAGTTTTCCTAACAAGTTGTCATGACATGCATGTTTCTGGAACTCCTTTTATATTCTCTTTGTCAAAAAAAATTTCATATGAAAAGAGATCCTTTTAAACCATTTCATAGTGTGTCTACATTACTGCATTCCAGCAACATGCTCGCAGTATCAACGTCATTGTCGGAGAAATATCAAAGTTTATATGTGGATTTCATATATGGCTCAACATCAGCTCAGTTGGGCCTTTCTGATGGGGCACTGAGCGTATTCAGATATGGGCGACAGGTAAGTCTATAAAGAGTTTAAGTTTACTATGCTGCTGCTTCTGCTGTGGCTATTGAACTACTGAACTATAAATACTACTGATTATTATAATTTTATAATAATGACAATGTAATTCATTTTGGTGTTTATTTTTTTACGTTTCATTGCATAATATAACTATTACTACTTTAACTACCACTTTTTCTGCTGCTGCTGCTTCTGCTACTACTACTACTGTTACTACTACTACTACTACTACTACTACTACTACTACTACTACTACTACTACTACTACTACTACTACTACTACTACTAATACTACTACTACTGCTACTGCTGCTGCCGCTACTACTACAGCTGCTACTACTACTACTACTACTACTACTACTACTACTACTACTACTACTACTACTACTACTACTACTACTACTGCTACATATGATTATTATTATTGTAAGTTTTTATTATTATTATTATTATTATTATTATTATTATTATTATTATTATTATTATTATTATTATTATCATCATCATCATCATCATCATCATCATCATCATCATCATCATCCTCATCATCATCCTCATCATCATCATTATTATTATTACTACTACTACTACTACTACTACTACTACTACTACTACTACTACTACTACTACTACTACTAAAACTACCACCTCTACTACCTCTACTACTGCTACTAAAACTACTACTACTACTACTACTACTACTACTACTACTACTACTACTACTACTACTACTACTACTACTATTATTATTATTATTATTATTATTATTATTATTATTATTATTATTATTATTATTATTATTATTATTATTATTATTATTATTGTTATTATTATTCATATTATTATTATTATTATTATTATTATTATTATTATTATTATTATTATTATTATTATTATTATTATTATTATTATTATTGTTATTATTATTATTTTTGTTACTATTATTATTACTTATGTACGACTCTTGTTGTATGTATTGTCTTGCTCAGCTATTTGAAATTGTCCGAACATTTTTTTTTACTCCGCAGTCTAGAAACAGATCTAATGATATGAGCTGCGACCAGATTCTGCCTATTTCTATGATTGAAAGTGACTACATCACCTTTCCATCACTTCCAATGAACGTGGATATCATTGATCATTTTACGGTGGTTGCTGTATACAGTAACACAACAATAACAGTTTGTTCATAGCTACATTATCAGATCATCTAATCTCCCTAGATAATTGTTTGCTCATTTCTACATGAAGATAAAACCGTCTGAAATTTTTGTTTTTAATTGCGTAGATTAGTTGCGTAGATTAGTTACAAGGGCCAATTTTTCAAAGATTTTTAAATTTCTTCTTTTGTTTTATTTCATTTTATGAGTTTTTCATCTTGTTTGGAAGCCAAATGAACATTTTCATATGAATGTCTTTGAAAACAAAACATGTCTGCATGGGAAGAGTTAAGTTATTTTATAAAATCTAAATCTCTATAATTATAGATCTTTAAAACAATTAGAATCATGTAAGATTAAATGATTACGCTGCAAGAACTTTCGCCGCTAGGCTACGCATTTTTAGATTTTTTTAAAATACTTCATAACCTTCTTATAAGCATAAAATAAAATATCTAACAATATATTTAGAAAGCACAAAGTTAGTTGTTTTTACATACTTTGACGAGGCGGGTTGTTCATTAATATTTTTCGACACAAAATCCAAATTAAAGAAGAGATTGATGAAACATCTCTTTTGTGTTGTTTTACTTCTGAACTGTTTCATTTTCTAACGATTTCAAATTTAAACACCCCACTACAGAATAACAAAAGCTATTCTCATAGGATGCAATAATTTTTTAAAATGCATCGTTTGTTAAATCGGTTCATAGATAAATGTTACATGATGTTTTGTGTATTGAAAATCTTAACAATTTATTTAAATTCTATCCAAGTCTTGGATTATATTTCTACTATAATTTGACTCAGACACAATAGTGGCGTTACTTTAATTGGGATCAAACTTTAATCATTTTCTTCAATTGATACACGAATTGAATTAACAATTAACAGTACTTACTGATATCAAACTTTATTCACGTCTATTTGGTTAAGCTTTTCTAATGCAAATTGAATATATGGAGGAGAAAGCAAGCTTAGTTTAAAAAGCATGCTGTTATAATTCAATTTAAACAATCTCGTAAATTTACCTTGACAGGATGAGTTATAAAGGCACTTTGGTATTTAATGGAAAAAATATAAATTCAGCTAAATTAATTTACAAATATATCTTATGTAGACGGTTGATTTGGAACTTTTAAGGCAAACACGTATGAACCACACCAATATTACTGTCAATGTATCCTGTCTTCTAGGTGCATCACCAAAACCCTGAAGTGACACCTATGAAGATAATTACGGTGGCCTGGAGATATTTTCGACCTTAAACTACCTGCTTCCAATTTCTTTCACGTGAACGGAACCAGTGTGTTCTACCTCTATGCCAGACTAACAAGATCAGGTGAAATTTCATGAGTTAACTGCTTATGCTAGGCGACTCAACTCAAATCAATGTACACTTTCAGTTCGCTGTTGTATAATTATAGTTTATATCGTAGTCTATCATGTCCAGAATTTTAACTAATAAAACTGATTCCTAAAGTAGACTCTAAGCATAGCAATGTACAAAATAATAATAATAAACGTAATTCATTGAAATTCCCAGACTATTAAGGCAATGAGTGACAAAATGATGGTGTCTTACAATAACCAAAACCAAAAGTGTTAAATCTAAACATAAATGTATTCATTTGGAAGTACAAATATTAAAAGAAAATTTGTTGAACCAATATAAAAAGATCGATTAATAGTAGTTAAAACAAAAGAAATTCAGTGTATCTGAATCAATTCCAGGCCATGTTAAATTCATATTATTGATTATTAGGGTTCAGCACACTGGTAAACATTTTCATATTGCTTGGATGTTTACCTTGCTCGATCTAAAATGTTAACACAAACTGCATTTTTAAATGTTATATGTTATTATTGAATGCTTCACATTTTCCTCAAATAATCATTACATCATTGTACCGATATGTTCAGTTATATAAAACATTATTTTGTTTCTATATTCTCATCCAGGTAATCTTTGTTCCCTGACTTTGATGCATGAAAATCTCTTCCGCTCTTCATATCAGTTATCTGCAGTCGGACCTCTGAAGCACATGACCGCTTTTTTCGTTGTTGTGATTGTAAGAACACAGCACAAAGAAGCTGTCAAGTACAGGTTTAAAGGAAATAGATATGTTCCTGACGAGTGCAGGGATGTTTTAGGTAACGAAAAATAACAATATTTGGTTGAAATAAACGATAAACGATAAAACGTTTAAAGATTAATAATCTTGTTCAAATGTTTCCGCTAGAAAATCACTGCTGCATAATTCAAGACAATGTAGACGCATAGTTTCCACTTTAATGAGCAGGATATGACGTTCAAAAAGCATAGTATTAATCAAACACAAAGAGGAACACATAAAGTGTCGTTAAAGGTAAGAATAATTTATTTGGAAAACTTTAAAAGCTTAAACTTGATATTGTTGAATAAAAGAAAATAAGTAATGGCATTAAAAAATAGCAATAGCACAGTCTTTAGCAAAGGCACCAGTAGATTCCTGTGTGGTAGATGCATCGAAAACCTAGAGAAACTAAATTTAGTATTAAAAGTAGATGTAATAGAAATGGTAATAGTGATTTAAGAAGAAGTTAAAGTAGTAGTAGCAGTAGTAATAGTAGTAGTAGTAGTAGTAGTAGTAGTAGTAGTAGTAGTAGTAGTAGTAGTAGTAGTAGTAGTCGTTGCAGTAGTAGCAGTAGTTGTAGTAGTAGCAATAGTAATAGTAGTAGTAGTAGTAGTAGTAGTAGTAGTAGTAGTAGTAGTAGTAGTAGTAGTAGTAGTAGTAGTAGTAGTTGCAGTAGTAGCTGTAGTTGTAGTAGTAGAAGTAGTAGTAGTAGTAGTAGTAGTAGTAGTAGTAGTAGTAGTAGTAGTAGTAGTAGTAGTAGTGGTAGTAGTAGCAGTAATAGTAGTAATAGTAGTAGTAGCAGTAGCAGCAGCGGCAGTAGTAGAAGTAGTAGTAGTTCTAGTACTAGTAGTAGTAGTAGTAGTAGTAGTAGTAGTAGTAGTTGTAGTAGTAGTAGTAGTAGTAGTAGTAGTAGTAGTAGTAGTAGTAGTAGTAGTAGTAGTAGTAGTAGTAGTAGTAGTAGTAGTAGTAGTAGTAGTAGTAGTATGAGTAGTGGTAGTAGTAGCAGTAATAGTAGTAATAGTAGTAGTAGCAGCAGCAGCAGCAGCAGCAGCGGCAGCAGTAGTAGTAGTAGAAGTAGTATTAGTAGTAGTAGAAGTAGTAGTAGTAGTAGTAGTAGTAGTAGTAGTAGTAGTAGTAGTAGTAGTAGTAGTAGTAGTAGTAGTAGTAGTAGTAGTAGTAGTAGTTGTAGTGGTAGTAGTAGTGTTAGTGACGGTAAGAGTAGTAGCAGTAGCAGTAGTATTGATAGTTTCTTATGTATGGGCAAAACGATCCCACAGTAAATGATTATACATTTATGGTTATCGTTATTTCTTTGTCATATTTAGACACAGAGTAATCAGGTTGCTTCTTCCAACTGAAAAATGTAGAGCATCAAAATATCGTTGACTTTGAAATGGACACCTCAGAGATCTCCCAGTTTGGAGCCTACCTCTTCACTACAAACAACATAACCAGCAACACGATTTGTTCTCAGTTGGGGGTGCGGAAGAAATTGCAGAACTCAGTAGTAAGACACAACGTCACTTTATTTACATTATCATATGTAACAGTGTATGGAACAATTAATATTATTCTCACAAATGTATAAATCGAGTCAGTTATAGCTTACAGTTCTTGCAATGTTTATGCTCAAAATAGAATTGGGAAAATTATATGCATATCATATACCTATTTTTTTTGTGTGTGAGCACTTAAATTAATAAGAGAAAAGATAAATCATGAATAGATAAACAGGCATGTGTGTACTTTATATTTTAAAGTAATCTGGAAGAGTGGAGTTCATTTATGTCCAATGCTATATATATATATATATATATATATATATATATATATATTTATATATGAACCTGAATACATAGTTCAAATGAACATGAAATATATTTTTTGAAGGCCTATTTATTTTGATAATACTTCTCTGTAAGACTGTTACTTAAATTGCAAAACCAAAGCCATTTATTCTTTAATGCAGTCACGAAACTGAATGATGTAGTAAATGAGATCAGATGAGCCTTGATTTCTGTCACTTTTGACTAGGAGCTGGCGCAATAAATATTAAAATAAGCTCACTATTGAACATCAAATAATTAAGAATGATAGTAAATATGACCTTAATGACATATCGACATGAAAAAAAATACCTCATACCGTATGTGCGACCCTAAAAAAATGTAAAATCCTGTGGGAATTCTTAGACTATCCTTTTCCCTTTCTACTGATTCCATGAGAACAAAAAGGAAAAATGAAATTGATAAAAAAAAAAAAAAAATCAGCTTGTGTCGGTCAAGTCCGGTGTGTTTAGTTTAACACGCAATCACTACAAGTAAAAATATTCAGTGCTGTCTAGGGTTCACAGAAATAGATTTTTAACTATGATGTAAGTGGAATGTTTCTTAAAGTCATATACATAAGATTGAGTTGAACAGGAAGTAAAAAACATAAAACTATGCAACTTTAGGACGTAAATTATGAAAAAAATGACCAGTCAATTAGGAATCTTTCAGGATAAAAATGTTATGTTATTTTTATCACGTGCTTCGGATATTTGATCACGGAGTTCATATTTACAATTGGTAAAATAGCGAGCAGTGTTAAACTCTGAAGAGAGGAAAAAAAATGATTCGGTCCTTTGTGCCTATTTGAAAAAAGAAATTTGCCTCATTCCTGAAAGATAACAACAAGAAATATACTTACTTTTGACGTGTGTTGTATATATATATATATATATATATATATATATATATATATATATATATATATATATATATATATATGTACTTTAAAAGCAGCTGAAAAAAAAAAGTGAAAGGAAAAAGCACAGTACTGATGCTGCATTAAAATCTATATCTCGCATTATTTTTCTTTTTTATATCAGAAAATGGAAAGACAAAAGAAACTTTAAACTTTAAATATAATGTACACAAATAGCGATGATCTAGCCCAAACTATACAAAATGAACTGTCAATGATGACTCTAGAAACCTACTCATAGCAGAACAAAATTATTTTGCAGAAGTATCACACCTATTTGTAATAGATGTTTAGATCTACGCCAAGAACAAACAAATTACTTTCGTGATCTATGTCTACACTGTTGTTTATTGTCATTTCATTTGTATAAAAAATAATGGTACAATTTGTAATCTAGGTAGAAATTACTCTAAATCAGGTTAAATGTAAAATAATTTATTTAATCCATGCCAATAATGATTTGGCCTCAATAATCTTTTTATTAATCTAGAGACCTTAAACACTTTGACGTAGGTCCGCCTTTATTGGGCAGACTTAAAACCGGGGAACAGGCGTTATCAGTACTGAATACTACATCTAATAATTTGTGATACTCACACTCGCCCAAATTTAAAAAAAAAAATCTGGATAATTCGGATTTTTTCTTTTTTTTAAATAAATAGCTTGATATAGTGCGTCAACAACAAAGCGTGGTAGGCTTCTTCTACATATTTCCTTCAAAAGACAGAATGAGAGATGAGACTCCAAACTCATCCAGGTTGAGAAAAGCATTAGGATATGATCGTTATTTTATTCTTTCATTGACCCTAAGATCATTGATAGAGAAAAAATTATAAAGCAACGGATGCGATACCCTTTTTTCGATTGAAACTAGAACTATTGTACAGATAAAGACTCAAAAAATATTGTTAATACGCTCAGTAATTATTGTTTCATGGATCTAGAATTAATTACTGGACATAGATAGAAATAGGTTTTGTTTTTAAATGAATTTGGAGTACTTTTTTAAATAAAGTTTTATTGAGACAACAACCATTATAGTATGTCGACAAAAGTTTATGTTATCTGCTGTACCAGTGAATCCACAATCTCTCTCTCTCTCTCTCTCTCTCTCTCTCTCTCTCTCTCTCTCTCTCTCTCTCTCTCTCTCTCTCTCTCTCTCTCTCTTACTCTCTCTCTCGATCTAAAAGGAAATAGACGTAAAACTTTATAAATACGGGACAAAAAATAAATAACAAAACTATCATCAATTCAACATTAAACGTTTCACTTTGTAATCTTCGTCAGTGTTATTACTAAATAGTGTTTTCCGTAAGTACCGGTACCGAAAGCTGTCATATCAGATTTGACAACCAGTAATGCTGCCACCACTAATACACATTTCCTGATTTCCTTTCTTGCCAAAAATTTCACAACAATATACATTCTTGCAGACGTAAAAAAATATCTCTCTCTCTCTCTCTCTCTCTCTCTCTCTCTCTCTCTCTCTCTCTCTCTCTCTCTCTCTCTCTCTCTCTCTCTCTCTCTCTCTCTCTCTCTCTCTTTTTTTTCTCGAACTTCATGGAAGTAGCAATTTGGAACTGTCTCTTTTTACTTCAGGCATTTACACAAGCTGATCCTATGTAGTTAAGCATTTGATCTCAGTATGCGAGTTGCTGTACCCGTTTGAAAATTCCGTTATCAGTGAATTTTTCTCTCTCATAATTGTATGTTCGACTTGCAGAAAAGTTGCTCTCTCTCTCTCTCTCTCTCTCTCTCTCTCTCTCTCTCTCTCTCTCTCTCTCTCTCTCTCTCTCTCTCTCTCTCTCTCTCTCTCTCTCTCTCTCTCTCTCTCTCTCTCTCTGTATATATATAATTATGTAAAGTTGTAAATGATATCCGACTGTGCGCATCACAAAATCGTGAAATCTTTGTGAAAGGGTCGATCTCAATAGAAGTTATTATTTCACGTCTACGTTATTATGGTAAATACGAGATAAAAGCTGTCTATCAACATAAGTTTAAATCACTTTGGGTGTCAACTGGTTCATAAAAATCAGACTAAATCAACTGTGTTGATTAAAGAGGCATGTCATAGCTAACTAAAAAAAATGAAAAATATACTGAACAAAAGGAATCCACTATCAATGGCTTACTCTAGCCTTAACCACTATCACTCGAAATGATTTTAAACAAGTTCTTATGGTAATTGTTGTTGTTAGCATCTATGCTTGTTAAGATAATGCGTTCTAATCTAGTCTAATTTTAAAATTGCCATCAGATCCATACTTGTGTTACTTTAATATTTTTATATGTATGTGGGTCGGTAAAGATTTATCTGATTATTGAAAAATTAATAATTTATTAAGGTTTAAGACACGTTTATCTAGGAAGGGAGGAGAATTCTTTTCCATAAATACACTACATAATAGTTCATTCGAAATAATTTGATTTAGACATTTCGAACTTTTCAGTCAGAAAAAATACCAAATTTTATGCGACTCAGTTGACGACCAGCGACTAAAGTAAGATTTCTAAAAATGCTGAAAGGAACACATTATTATTGTCTCTTTTTTTTATTTTTCAACATTTCGGAAGACATAAATGATGGTGAATGTGTTGCAGCAATGTTTTTGTTTATTTATCAGAGATTCTACCATAAAGCTGCTCATGGCCGTCTCATCATATGTGAAGATCAATTTATAGGCAACATATCTTAAGTCACTGAGTGAGAGTCTGGTGGAACGTACTCAAGGAACAGAGTGCACATGAGGCCAAAGAAATCGCCTTTTGGAGCAGATATGTCGACAAAGATGATGATTCTGAAGATGTCGCCTCCAGTGAACAACTTAGACCAAACCTTCATCTCGACCAGACAAGTCATCTCTGCAGACCTCAGTGAGCAATGCCAGCTGTTCCAGAACGTCAGTCCAGACATGCTCCAAATCCAGATGAGACGAGAGATCAACGCAGACTGACGTCGGATCTTTATCTTACTAGTCAGCAAACGACTTTCTGGCCCCCAAGCCCGAAGTCCATTCTCGATTCCCTCACTAGTATAACACAAACAAACCAGATTATGTTACAAGAAGTGGAGGCAGAGACAAACCAAATCCAAAATATACATAGATTTGTAGTCGACGATGCACCAACCATGTCTGAATCATGTGAATACCTGTGTGTAGTCAAAATATTTAGCAACCTGCGTTCTACAACACTAAAAGGACACAATATATCTACACAACAAAGCATAGCCACACGTGCAAAAGCCACTAATTGCACTTCGAGCAATGTGATTTGCCTATTCATGAACACTCAAACACGAGATGATAATTCTCATTCTTCATTTTTATAGTTGGAGATCAAGTAAAATCAAAATTGACATTGCTCTTAATTTTGATTACCAGTACAACGGTCTGAGCTATTTGTGCATTTCTGACTGAAAATCACTCACATTGTCAAACGATGTCTAATAAGTTCCAGCTGTCTTCACCTGGTGTTCAATTCACGCGCAAAAACCTCATTCCCTTCGAACGTCTGGATACCACTTATACCGGCAACTGGCTCGTTTGACGAACGCGGGGCTAGGTGGAGGTGGGATGCCCTGTATGCAGCTCCCGTATTCTTGAAGCCCCCGGCAGTCCGGGATCTTGCCGTGTGTGTGCTCCCAAAGAAAAGCAGCAAGAAGCGTCTTCAAACCTCCCCCACAAAACCCTGGTGGCGCCCTTACAACCGCTTGTGATTACCAGTCCAATACACGCTGAAAAAGATTTAAAGACACCGTGCAAGAGTCTGTATGATGAAAAATTCATTTTTTTATTTCTTTAAGTTGAAATTTATATTCAGATATTAGAAGAACGAAATTAATATAAGGAGCATAAATTCTTATTTTTCTGAGAACGGATAACTTTGGAATAATTTACTACACTGTCCATAATTCAAAACAGTGATTGTGTCAACACACTATAATTTCACAATTAAATTTTCAATCGAAACAGGGTGTATGTGTGTGTGGTGGGGAGTGTTGATGGCCATTATTATAGCAATCTTCAATCTTAAACAAAAATGCAGCCGAATAATCAGCTTTAAGGTCAAGGGTAGGTAGTACAGACCACTTCCTGTTCACTTTTCTTCTCTTGCTACTGTTATGGTCATCAAGCAAGCTTGGTCAACATTGTCAATAAAATTCATGAAAGAACTATCTAACCATTACCAATAAACGAGTGGTATTGTTTTGAATTGTCAACAGTTTTTTTTTCCATTTAGCCCCAAAGTAAAATGAAATTATCTTTGAAAAAGCAATAAAAAAAAGTTAAAAAGCAGTCTTTTAGTTGACAGCCATGACCAAGATCTATGGTGTATCCCAGGCTTCGATGAAATCAACTGACCTATCACAATTATCATTTCTTCTTGTCGTTCTATAAGGACTGAACATAATTTATCCGGCAAGTATAATGGTAAATTTCTTTTAAGAATATAGAAGTTAATATTTTTTTAATGGAATCGATTACCTATAACGACTCGAGCCCGCAAATAAGGTCTCTGCGGATATCAGAGCGAACGCTGTCTGACTTCAACTTCCATCATTCCGTTGTCTGGATAGTATATACAAAAGTACATACAAAATCGATTCAAATAATCTAGTGTTTGGGGAATCTTAATATCAAAGAAATGTGTGAATGACCATGCTAATATTGACAGAAAATGACTGATTTCTCGACTTTTGTTCGCAATAGAGAAAGAAAATCGATCAATTTTGTCTCAAAAATCAATATTGGCGAGAATAATAACATTGTGATAAGGAATAGAGTTTCATACAAATGATTGACTTTTATCATTTTTTTTTATTTTGAAAGCATAATGCATTTAACAAAATTATGTTAAAGCATTGGAAATCTGTCGATAGTAACGGACCACAGTCATCTGTAATTTATGTTCAGTCAATGCTGATAACGGTAGGTTCCTTACTCTGGTAAAATATCGAAGTCACTGGTATAGCTTTACGAAATATGGTTTTCATGGTCATTTTATATCGAAGCAAGCCACTCAGCATGGTTGTGAAACTCCTTTTTTTTCAAAAGTATAATCGCGAAACGGTAAACGTTATGCTCTCTCTCTCTCTCTCTCTCTCTCTCTCTCTCTCTCTCTCTCTCTCTCTCTCTCTCTCTCTCTCTCTCTCGCTCTCGCTCTCGTTCTCGCTCTCGCTCTCTCGCTCTCTCTCTCTCTCTCTCGCTCTCTCTCTCTCGCTCTCTCTCTCTCTCCTCTCTCTCTCTCTCCGCTTTATAGAAGAAAATGATATTGAGGACCCATATCCATTTGCAGACTTCAAATTTGAATTTCTTGTAAATATTGCTACCTAAATCATGCCGAGCGATTCTTATACTATTATAGGCCTCATCTTTATATACTTTCCTTCTGTCTTGCGAATCTTTCAAAGAATGTTAAAGCGAATGTACCATCTTTTTTATTGTGTAAAAGGCTACATGTCAACAACATATTCTTTTTTATTGTAACTCTGCTCATGACCATTGATTGAATGTTAAATGAAACGTCTATCGGGTAAAGTTAGGCTATATAATATATATTAGAACTTTATAATCAATTGATCCTTTCTGCGTACAGGGAATTTTTGTAAAACATATGTACCAAACTACTCTTTGAGTGATCTGCTATGGTTCAACTACTCTTCCTTTCTTCACATGCATGCCGAGCGTTAGGTTTAAAGCTCTAAAGCTACGTCGAATGATTTTAGTCACAAACAACACTTAAATCAATGATGTGTGTTGCCATCAAATATTCCCAAGTAAGCTAAACTAAGGACTAAAGCTAGAGAAAAAATGTGACTAATCCTACAAAAATGTATCCAAATTTATTTGCGATTATATAGAATCGGCTATATGTAAGTCAAATTGGTAAAATTAAGGGTAGTTGTGTTATAACTAGGTTATGATAAAAAGCTCGGCCTCTAGTATAAAAGTAATAAAGAACGCAAAAGCTGTATATGTTCACTAACGTTATAGTAGTAAATAAGAACTATATTGCAAAGGTAAATATCTTCCTAAAGCACTTCTTTGACGCCTTTTCTCTTTTTTTCTTTATCACCTTTCGCAAGTGTTTCTTTTTCGACCTCCATCTCTTTTTATTATTTTCTTCTTCCTCTTCTCCTCCTCCCTTCCTTCTCCCTCTCTTCCTCCTCCCTTCCTTCCTTCCTCCTCCCTTCCAGGCTACAGGAAGTCTTTGGATTCAATTTTAACGGTATAAAAGTTTTCTGTCAAGTCACCTAAATATTGTTTTGTGGTTCGTCTGTAGAAGCAAATTTGTTTTTACCCGTTTTTTTTATTATTCTTTTTTAGGTATACTCACAAACCTAACACATGAAGTCAAAATAATTCTCGCCGTTCTGTATCACCAGCTCTGATTTCGAGTTCACTATCAGGCAAACTAGTTCTGCACATCCTGCATTAGGAAACCAATCATTTATAACAGATGGCGATACCCATGTTACATGACTGTGTACTCTCTACGGAAACATGATTTCAATGTGAACCTCTTCGGTCCCAATCGTGGTGCAAATAGGAAAAGCATGAATACTCTCAGTGGAACCGCCAAATAACTTTTCTCGAAGCATGTGTCTAACTGAATGGGCATTAAAGCGAGTATTTTTCCTGCAAATCTCCTCAGAATCCCTTTAAAGACTAGATTTTTAGTATAAAAGCATGTGTTCTAATAATTCGACAAAACAGCTTGTGCCCACAACAGGTAGCCTACTAATCCGTCTTGCTTGTTGGGATAGAGACATCTACGCAGCGAGTTGTCAGCAAAATGTACAACTGACCTCCAATATGTTACTTTGAAACAACGTAAAGTCGCCAGAAGAGATTTTAAAAAGGTTTTTTTTTAATGCAATGGACTATGATTGGTCAAGTACTTGTACTTTCACATCATAATCATTCTTAATGATGGAGGGTAAGACCCAAACAGGTTGATTCTTTTTATACGTCTCTTCTAATGATAACTGACTTCACAGGAAATTCCTGCAAGTTTTGCCATTAGTTTTACCCTATTCTACCCATTTTTTTAAACGAACAAGATCTTAGTGAGCGTTCCTTATGGTTTCGTTTTAGGCCTAAATAACTGTATCTGCGATCAATTATATTAAGTTCAAATGCCTTTTATGTATTATAGGTTTTGTGGTGATTTCCGAAAGATGCAAGAAATGGATAAACGTAAAGAGATTACCGAACAATAAAGTGATAATTTGATGATTTGCTGTGCTGCAACGTTGTGTAAAGCACTTTAATGCATTTCACATTCACAAGAATCGGACAAATATTTTGAAGCAAAGTTATGAGTGGCCACTCAGGAGATACTGGACAATTTATCAAAGATGATGATGGTACCAAATGGTGACAATTTTTTATTCTTTATTAAACGAAATAAGGGGACACGTTAAAAGCTACAACCATGAAAACAAAAAAAAAGGAAACAAATACATAAAAGTTTCGGCTCAAAATATCGAGTTTTACAGTTAAAAAAACAACAACAAATATTTAGTGAGTCAGCGATTGCTTGAAATCCTATTCACTATTTTTATTATCAAATAGAATTGTAGCACGAAGTAGTCGTCCTTAAAAATTAAAAATGTTATCACAAATGCTTCAAACGTTCTGTTATTACTCATAACTGTTTCATACATTGACTTTTTGAAGAATGAAGGATAAGGGGAAAATATCAGATGTTAATTTTTTGATTCATGAAAGGTACCGGTACACCCTCTGAAGCTTGGTTTTTGCAGTTAGTTTATTTAAGGTATACCGTAACTCGTAAACAGCATTGCTTATGCAAAGAAAAGGTTGAAATATGTGTCTTTCAGAATTAGTCCTGAAATAGTTCTTTGCTAAAGTTTGCATTTTTAATTTGCTTTAAAAAAATTAGGTTTATTTTTTCATATTGATATGACAGAAAACTTCGCAATTAGTAAAGAAAAGACTTTTTAATTCGTCATTTTAGTTAAAAATTGATTTAATGTTAAATGTGCTTGCAAAATAAATACGAGACATAATTATCAAATTATTCGATTCACCAAAATGCAAGAAGACAAAAAAAAATTGGGTTTTTTTTTAAGTAGAACAAAAAAGACAGCAATAAATTTAATTTGAAAAACATTTAGCTCATTGCAAGGAGAACTAATGTAAAGATAATTAATAATTGAAATATGTAGCATTTCTCTAGCAGCATGGTGGCAAAATTGAGACGGCATCCGGCCTTTTCTCCAGAAGTCCTGAATTACTAAGCCACATGCATTTATCTCTTTACTTTTTTATTTGTTAACCTCATAATTTCCAATATCATAAGATCATCATTATCATTACAACTTCAATGCAATATAAAATCTCATTGTCTTCATTAAGTTAAACCGCCTAGGCAAATTACTCTTCTCTTTGATAAGGATTTTGTATCAGGGATTTCATATTAACGTATTAAATACAAGTGACAACTCTCAAGGAAAACACTTGAAGCATCAATTTAAAAGAATATATGCTCACATTTATTCAAATCATAAGGAATTCTTTTGGCTCAAAGAAAAGGATTTACACAAAGGATAGAAAATATTTATCAAAGAACCTACATTATTTTCAAATGACAAGGCAAACAACTGATAATGATTTCATTTCATGGATTAAAAATTACTAAACACAAGGTGAGAAAGGAATTCCTGCTGCAAAAATTTAATCTACCAAAGTACATGTATCATTTATTTACCTTTGCAGCAGAATTATGAAAACAGTGCTTTAAAACAACATTTTTATTTGCAAAAGTCAAAAGTTAACCTAGCATTAAAATTCTCAAAAAGAAGTTTAAGCAAACATCTAGATCTGTGTACACAGCAAGCAGGTTTCATTATGTTTAATATATAGCTCCTTGGGTAACTTTATTTGAAAAATGCATATGGACAGAACAGAAAATGGGAGCTGCAAGTAATACAAGCAAAATGAAAATTATTTCATAACATGTCCAAATTAACCTTGGTAATGTATAGTTAAAAGAAAAAAAGAACCGTCAATTTGATCAGACCAAGTGCAAAGACATTGGGATTCTGAATATGGTATAGATAAATAGATTCCAGATCCCAGTCATTGAGAAATAAAAACACAAAACTTAATTTACTTTATCTAGTTTCCAGGCAACATCCAAGTAGCTCTTTAAAACAAAACACAAAAACTTCCATCACTGCCCATATCTATTTGTCTTTCACGTGATTAACCAAAGTTTCTGAAGGAATCTTATACAGATGTGATGGCTTTGTAACGAGTATGGATAGGGCTAGTTAGATGGGAATTGATGCTACCATAAATACTTGGGCAGTAATCAAAGAATATGCTGATCCAGACAATTTTAGGGGCACTTTCAAGGTCCATATTCTTTTGAACACAATGAGAACTGTGTAAAGGCAGATGTTTTCGAAAAAAATTTTATCAAAAAATCAGGTGGGGATAAACAAAATTTATCTCAAGTGTTATGAAGAAAAACAAGCCTTCAAATCTTCCTTTCAATAACAACACATATGAATGAAAATTTCCAATTCAAATTACAGGCTTTGCATCTGGTGAAGAAGCAATAATAAATTGTTCAGGTTCGTTTGCTACATGCCAGATGGAGGGAGATATTGACAGTTCAAAAAGTCACTGAAATAGCCCATCCAATAAAAAATTTATGCACACTTTTGTCTTCTCTTCAGGTGGGAAATGCAATCATAGATAACCGACTTAAATTTAATCAGGTTATTCAAGCATGCAAGGAAAGTATAGGCCTATGCTGGAATTTATATTTATCTATTGGCTGCACTATCAGCCTTTATAAAACAGCCTAATTTATATTTATTTGGTAGGGACTGACAATACATTAAGTGGAATGGTTATATTTTATCCAGATCGATGACACAAATCTACAGTTAGACTTCCATTACGATGAGAGCTTAACTAGCTCCATGCATGAACAGCCTAGCAGCTCAGAGAATGTCGAGGCTTCAACTCACTCAGATACAATAAATTTGTCTGCACCTTCAGTCAGCCCACAAGCTATAGTCTCACCTACTTCTCCAGCAACAGAAGATCTAAGCTCTAAGATAGCATCTGTTAAAATCTGTTGGGATCCCCTACCTGCATCGTAAGCATACTGTTTTAAATTCCTTTAGATCTAAAAGATCAAGCCTTCTTATGTTAGAAGTGGGATAAAGATTATGGCATCATGTAAAAGAAACAAGCCCACAAAAGACGGTAGGCTTGCAGAAAGTTAAGGTAAACAAAAAGACGAAGGGTATTGTAAAAAAATGTTTAAAACTGTTCTATGAATAAACTGTTCTTTTTTACTTAATACAGGTTTTATAAAATCCAAATTTTTTGATAATCTTTTTTTCACCTCATTTATACTTGTATATTGAGTAGATGGAAAAATGGAATTTAATATATGTAATGATGCTCTTTGATATGTTCTATTCTGATCTTATTTCAGATTTCATGGACACTATTGTAGATAAAACAATGATAGGAAATTGCTTTTTTAAAATTTTTTTTTGATAATAAATTTTAGCCTCAAACATTGCAATACCATCTTGGAAACTATTTTTTTCAACTTGAGATCCTCAGGCCATGTGCATGTCTGACAATTTTTTTAATCCTTTTGTTTATTCCAGGTTGGTCTCTGGGAAACCATCTCCTAATAGTAGCAGCAACAGCAACAATGCCAACACTAACAATGCTAATGCAGGAACAGCATCTAGCAACTCAGGTGCTGTCTTCTTTGGCCATGAAGTGGCAGTCGCTTCATCATCTAGCATTGGTGGAGGTGAATCAAATTCTCAGCAGCAACCACACCACCTTCATCTAGGATAGAATATGGTTGTATCTGCTGACCCCAATACTGAGGCTGTGGATACCTCTGCTACCTCTGCTTCATCTCCAGTGGTTCAAAGGTTAAATGTCCATACTCAGTCCCACTCGCCACATCCTGCAGAGTCTGCAATGCTTGGGGACATGGAGATGGCTCCAACTATTGGGGCTGCAGGGAGCATTGTTGTTGGATCTGACGACAAGAGTGGCAACAATGTCATTATGGAACCTACTAATGTTTGCAAAGTCAGTGAAATATGTTAACCGGTTTGACAAAACATGCTCACTCACTGCAACTACAAATAATTTTCTCCATTTTTTTTCCCAACCAAATGAACAGATTAACTCTCTTGGGCCTTAACATTTTTGCTCCAGAGTTTTTTCTTTTTTTAAAAAAAAACAACAAGCAATTATGCTAAAACTTTGGGTACATTAAATTCATCTTTATCTTTTTAGTAGCAACAATTTTTTTGTTCAGTTATCATAATTTTTTTTTAATATTTTACAGAAAAAGAGTACAATTTTATATTTCTTAAAAAAAAAATTTAAAGCCATAAAAGTTGCAGCAAACATGAAAACTAACGGTATCAAGAAACTTCTCCAGATCCGTTTGCATCAAAACGATCAAACGAAGTCTATTTGAAACTATAGTTTCACTAGATCAAATCTGGACCTAGATCTGAATATGGATCTAATCCATTTCTGTGATTCAGGACTGACTTTCTGTTCCAATGTTCTAAATTATTTTGTAATAAAAAAAATTCTTTTGTGTTAAAAATGCAATTGGAAACTTTATCGAAGAAAAGATAAAGAGTAAAAAATGTGAAGGCAATGAGGTGTTTGAGGTTACTACAGGAGTGCATAACTCAAATAATGCATGGGTTGTGGGCGCTTCCATAGGAAAATGTTTGTTTGACCTAGCGCAGGCCGCGTCGTAAAATGAGGGAAGTCGATACTAATTTCCTTTTTGAATATAAATAATGGACCTGTAATAGCCGTTCATTTCAATTCAAACACGTCTCACCTCACATAAATATCCAAACAATAAGAATGAGATTACTTTTAAGGAGGTTCTAATAAGGGCATTTGATTTGCTTGCATGGAAAGTTAATTGGAGTCACCGGATTAAAATGTGTCTGATCGAGTTCTCTTCCTTCAAAAGGTGCGTCCTCAGCAACTACAGATGAGTATTGGAAGTCAAGAACCTATTTCAATGCTGAACTCTGGTATGTCTGGTCACATCCCTACTGTTGGAAGTCCTCCTTTGGTATTAGCTGGCCAACATCCCTTTCATGCATTCCAGCTTGGTTCGCAATTTATGCCTCAAGAGCAAAGGGTGAGTGTTTTATCACATGGAAAATGACTTCATTATTATTTGGCAGCAATATGTACTAAAAATGGCTAATCACTTCCATGGCATGAGCTGTATTTTTTAAGCAGAAATATTAACTTTACATCTGGTGTAAAAGAATTTGGTCATATAGCATCTAGTTTATTTAGACCCCTTCAATGGCATCTAGTTTATTTAGACACCCTCAATTATAAGTATCATAATATTTATCAAAGTTTAACACTTTATGTATCACATGAAACAATTTTATTATGACTTTATACATTAGTGACCGATTAAAAACATGCCAGATAAACACATGCTTCGGCTAAACACACGCTGTAGCTGTCTGGTAGATTTTTAATCAGTATTCTCTAAACACAAGCAACAATGCCTAAAGGCACGCTTTGAAATAGATAGTGATTACCAATGACATGGAAAAGATAACCACACTTAGTGTAGGAATGACTCTCTATCACATTGCAAAGAGTTATGTGTCATTGACTAAATTGATGTCCTCCCCCCAAAAAAAACTTGAAAAAAAAACAAAAAAAAAAACAAAGGAAGTGATCACTCTCACATAAATGAACAAATCAATATGTACGCTGAACTTGATATGTTTGTGTGGGTCACCAATAATATTAAGACTATCCAAAGAAAAGTGCTCTCTGTAGGTGCAGGAGTCATGAGCCGAGCTAATGACCTCGGCGCGCGACCGAACGGCGTGGGACCCGGTTAACGTTTTTGGCTGAATGGCAAAGGAAACTGGGAATGGGGGGAGGGGGGGGGGGGGGGGGCTGAGCCCGGCGAAGTCCAGAGCGGATCTGGGGACGCTGGGCCCGGTCTTGGACGGGATCTCTTAGGGGCTTTTACATGAAGCGTTCGCAAGAGGTGGCGAGCGCAGGAGTCGTGGCCGCTAGCGGCGAACAGCCTCCAGGCGTTTTTGGTGTGTTTTCCGCCCGGGCTTTCCCTCAGGTCCCTTAGCAACATGTAGGTCTTTCTTCTCCCCCGGAATAGGCCGGCGCCTGCTTTCCGCTTCGTTGCAGGTCCCCTCCCTTTTCACCGACGCGTGCCTGTAGAGGTCGCTTCGGCCGCCTCGAAACTTTCACCGCGAGTTAAAGCGGAACAGTCAGGGCGGATAGCGGCCGGCCCGGCGATTTCATCACATCAGACGTTAGAATCGCCGACAAGGGTCTGATTTTTAGCGGCCCGAGACCGGGCTCGCGCTTCCTCTTGGTGGGTGGACAAGGTAGTTAGATGGCTCTGGGGTGAGGGACTTCGCGCTCAGACATTTATATTTCCAAGGGTCTCAACAGCCACTCACTTTCCCGGTTTCTAGGGTAGGGATCCTGAGCAGGAAATAGTTATTTCTCTTCACTCACAAGGCTTCCCCGGGAAGCCGGGAGAATTGCCCTTCGGGGCCGACAATCCCACGTAGTCTATTAGCTCTTTGATAGACCAAAATCAAGAGTCGTAAATTAGTGGCCAACTAAAAGTATCTAAAGCATATAAGATTCAAGTCATCAACTTTGAGCAAATAGAATAATGTATTTCAGGCCGGGTTTCAGTCCTGCTGAAGAACATTAAGAATTTTTAAAAAATAATTTTCCGTATATACACAAGGCGTAAAATGTGATAGTGGCAAGATGCACAAATTAAATATGTATCGAGTGAAACAGTGATCCCAGTGAGCCACAGAAACTATTGTATTATCATACCATTGTGTATGATGAATTACAACAGCCTGAAGCATGGCAATTGGAGACCATTGTGTAGGATGCATTACAACTGAAGCATGGAAACTGGAAACAATTGTGTAGGATGCATTACAGCTGTGAAGCATGGCAGTTGGAAACCATTGTGTAGGATGCATTACAACTGTGAAGCATGGCAATTGGAAACAATTGTGTAGGATGCATTACAACTGTGAAGCATGGCAATTGGAAACAATTGTGTAGGATGCATTACAACTGTGAAGCATGGCAATTGGAAACAATTGTGTATGATACATTACAGCTGTGAAGCATGGCCGTTGGAAACCATTGTGTGGGATGCATTACAACTGTGAAGCATGGCAGTTGGAAACAATTGTGTAGGATGCATTACAACTGTGAAGCATGGCAATTAGAAACCATTGTGTAGGATGCATTACAAGTATGAAGCATGGCAGTTGAAAACTATTGTGTAGGATGCATTACAAGTGTGAAGCATGGTAGTTGGAAACAATTGTGTAGGATGCATTACAAGTGTGAAGCATGGCAGTTGGAAATCATTGTACATGATGAATTGCAATAGTCTGAAGCATGGCAGTTGGAAACAATTTTATAGGATGGATTACAATCGTTTCAAGCACGACAAGTGTAAACAATTGTAGAGAGTTGAAATCCATTGTTTTATCCTAAATTACACAGATTGTTGCTCCCTTTGAGGAGCGTTCACCCCATTTTTTAAAAAGAAAGATACTTTTCTCTGAAATATAGACCAGAGGACATTGGGTAAGATAAGTGAGACTTGAAAATGGAAGTTGAACGAGGTTTTAGACAGTAGAGCGAGACCATTTCAAGAATGAGATTTGAATGAACGGGACTTGTTTTGTGAAATGAAAACAGGCAGCACCTACAATTTCTCACATTTACTTGGAGCAATAGATGCCCTGCATGTCAGTTGCAAACCTATATGTAGGATGAATGTCATAACATGACAGTTAGGAATCATTGTTAATGGTGAAATACAATGGTGTCAAGCAAAGCAGCTGTAAACCATTGTGTATGATTATTTACATTAGTTTGAGGCATGGCAATTTGAAACCATGCCAATTCTGCATGATAAATTAAATGGTGTCAAGTATAGCAGCTCTAAATCAATGTGCATGATGAATTGCAATAGTCTGAAGCATGGAAAATGGAAACCATTGTACATGATGAAATACAATAGGCTGAAGCATGGCAGCTGGGAACCATTGTCTAGGAAGAATTACAATAGTTTCAAGCATGGCAGTTGTGTACAATTGTAGATAATTGGAATCCATTATTCTAATCTTAATTACCAAGGCTGTTGCTCCAAATGAGGAGAGTTGGATCCCATTTTGTAATAAAGAACAGATATTTTCTCTGAAAAATAGACCAGAGCATATTGGGTAAAACAAGCGAAACTTGAAAATAATAATAGACCAAAAATGCGTTAGACGGCTGAGCAAGACCATTTATAGCATGGGATTTGAAAGACAAATGACTGTTTTGTGAAATGAAAACAGGCAGCACCTACAATTTCTCACGTATGCATGGAGCAATAGATGCCCTGCAAGTCCTGCAAAGATTTGGCCAAGAGACGGTTTTCTTCAAACCAAACTTTGACCCTTTCCTGTGAATACATTAAAGCTCAGAGTTCAGAATATAACCATATCGGAATGATGCCATGGAAACAACATGCATAAACTAGCAGGCTTTAATTTCGTTTTGTTTTGTAATTTTATTAGCTTCAATTAAACAATTGTGCAGATCCTATATAAAATATCTAAAATTCTCCTACAGTGCATGTAAGTCAAATTTGTGTTTCCCATCATAGATTTCACCTCACATTCTTCAGAGTGACAACTCTGATAACCAGACTCCTCATGATCATTCACTGCTCAGGCAAGGTTCACAGTGCCCTAAAAATATACGCTACAACACTGCAAAGAGAAATGCTTGTTTGAATTCTAAAATTTTTTGTCATTGGAAATCTATTAGATGCTTAAGCAACATAATTCAGATTGGACAACCATAAAAATGGGCTACCGCTATGTTCGTCCTATATACCCAAGCACATTGCTTGAATGAAAAGGTTTTGTTTTTTTTCCGAACCACTTTAGAATCTGAAATTTAGAATTTTTTTGTGTTTGATTAGATTCTCAACATCCAACATTTTCTGGGCCGATGATATAAGCAGAATACTTTCACTGAAAAAATGTAATTTAGTGGTGTGCTAGCATATCTATCTCAAAATTGTTTTAAAAAAGGGAGCTTTCTTTTACTTTTTTAATATGGCAAGGTATAAAGGAAAAGGTCACAAGCCACTTTTTTATGATTGTAGGAAAAAGAAATGTTAGATTTCTCAGAGCGATTGAAATAAAGAACCAGACAATGAAGACAAGTAACTGTTTTTTGCCAAGGAAGAGATTATGAAAAACCAGCATGAGCCGCAATCAAACCTATCTCAAAGTAATAGAGTTTCATGTAAAAAATTTTTTTTAACAGTCATTATGATTGAATTTAAGATATTAACCAACTCTATTGTACGTACCAGTAATAAACATCAATTGGTTTGAAACATGAAATAAAAAGGTGTAAAATGCATAAGGGTCCTTAACGAGTTCCTATTTTTTTACAATGCAAATGATTTCAATGCGTTTGCATTAATTTAAACATGAGTCAGGCAATAGGAAAGTAGGAATCCTTTAAAGTCCCGTTTTTCATTGCTAAGTTGTAGCAGCTAATTGTCTTCCTGCAAACTAGGACACTTTAGAAGCACCAGCAGCCAGCAGCAGTCAGCAGCACCAGCAGCCAGCAGCACCAGCAGCCAGCAGCAGCCAGCAGCACCAACAGCCAGGCGCAGCACCAGCACCACCAGCACCAGCACCAGCACCAGCAGCACCAGCACCACTAGCAACAGCACCACTAGCACCAGCACCAGCCAGCCAGCCAGCCAGCCAGCCAGCCAGCCATCAGTCAGCCAGCAGCAGCAGCAGCAGCAGCAGCAGTAGCAGCAGCAGTAGTAGTAGTAGTAGTAGTAGTAGTAGTAGTAGTAGTAGTAGTAGTAGTAGTAGTAGTAAGATAGGATTAAAAGGAGTAGCAGCGGTAAAAGCAAAAGCATAACAGCAGTAGGAATAGCAGTGAAGCAGTAGCAGCAGACCCAGTACAGGCTGTTGCAGTAGTTAAAAAAAAAGAAAAGAAAGAGAAGGGTTTAAATAGTATTATTATCTTAAGCTATCGGATGTAGTTCCTTTGACAGTTTCGTGTTAGCTGCAAAAAAGAAAAGATCAGTGGTAATTTAAATGTTTTGACTAGTTCTTTCTTTCATAAGTTATCTTTACTCACTGAGTTAGTAACCACTTGGTAAATTGCTGCTAGTTCAATCTGTAGATGCCCATGAAAGCCCTCACACAGATACCAACATCTTGATCACATCTGCACAAAATTAGCATCACCATGAAAGTTAAAAAACTTGTGAATTGCAAAGACCATTTTTTTAGTGTATTGCTCTAACAGGCAGCATGGGTTAAACTGCTTTGTCTGTGTGTGCCCAGCCAAGATCCAATTATAGATCTGTGTGTATAGGCCTTGAAACAACTCCATGGACAAGACACCAAAAGAAAGACTTTCCAAAATATTTTTTCCTTATCCAATAGGATGATCAGTGTTTGAAGTGTTCAAGCGAATACCAAAACCATTTTACACGTCTCATATTTTGATAACCTCACTGATGACTTAGTCTCCTGAGTATGAGCTGGTTGATTACCACTTTCATAAGCACATTGAACAGATATGGACTTAGAATCGAGGGTGAGATACACATCTGGACTTAATATGCACTTAACTACACTTATCTATACTAATATTTTCCAGGGGAAAAAAAGCCTTTGGAGATCAATAAATAAAATAATATATAGCTCAATCCTAATTGAGTACACCTCCGCCTATGTTGGCCCACATGGATAACTTCTCATATCTAGATAAGTGGTTTTGAACGGTTCCATAACGTTAGTAAGTAAAGCGTGAAGGTCTAAAATTGCAAATCATTTCGTTTCAGGGCAATTCATTCTATTCATTATCAGCGCCGCAAGTTTTTCGATCGATACATTGTGTTGAACAGACAGGACATTACAATAACCGAGGTAGTGAAGTACATGTAGTTTAACGAAGGCCTCTGATGGAAATCTTTTAAATGTCTGACCTAGCATTTATTTATTTTCATACTTAGAATGACACGACTGAAGAATTGATTGAAAAGATTTTATTTTCTTGTCTGAAAGACTTACTTTTCTTAACATTTCTCATGGGCCATGACTTATAGCATAACACCGCTCTCACCTGACACATCAAATCGCATGGTCGCCAGCCATCTTTTCCTGCTCAAGATCAATTCAAATTAAAAAAAAAAAAAGTTGTGGATAAAGATGTAGATCACATCAAGGTTTAATTTATAGCACTAAGTCATAGATCATCTTGAAACAGTCCTAATGAGAAACCTGTTGCATATTTGATCCTCAGTTTAGACATAGATCTAAATATCTTTCACTGTCTCAGGTAGCACTCCTCTTGAACTGGATCTAAGCCATTGGTCGTTTGGACGTTCACCGTCTGCGTCGCCTTCTTTGCGCCAAATGAATCACTCTTTAAGTGAGCGTTGAGTAAGGCCAATTTGAACGCCTATAAATTTGTTAACCGTGATCTACTTCTTGACGCAAAACTTCAAGGTCACTTTTTGAGGATTGTTCACACCTTTATTAAGTTTCAGTTTTATGACTGACCTATAACTGGCGCCTTGCTTTATAAAAATAAATTAAGTGTATGCCTTATTCAAGAACCAATGAAAATCTATGTAATATAATAGATTAACGAATCCTTGTGGTTGTATCAATAGACGATTGCAATGATTCGAGGATAAATTGTGCACACCGACGCCACTCCAGTCAATCACAACAAGCCAGTAATCCAACGGTATTCGCAATAGTTCAAGGTTACAAAGAACTTACGCATCGCAATATCTTCAAAATGAAGGTGACCTTGGCCTTTAAAGGTTACTAATCTATCATTAATGTGTTATAAATATACAAAAGAATTTCACTCATTCAATGTTCCTTTGTCACCGAGGTAAACAAACCTTTGCATTAAGTGCCAAAGTGAGCAATATTTAACTATTAGGCACAGTTAGGACAGTTGAGTAGTTTTTTTGTTTTTAGTTTTGTTTTTCTCTAACCTTGATAAGTAAATGAAATACATCACCTCTATGCACTTATTAATTTGTTTTACTTTGGCCTGTAGTGAGCGCTTGATGTAGTCCCATCCATTTCGAATTGCTTACGCTAAAGTAGTTAATTTTTTTTTCTCTTTTAGTTTTCACTAGTTTCTTTACATTCGATATAATTATTTAAATGATACCGAAAAATACAAGAAAAATATTACAGCCTTTAGTGTGAGGAAAACATGAGATAAAGCAGATGAACGAACGACTGAAAAGGTGGACAGAAATAAAAACCGAAAAGATAATTAGATATAAGGAACTTGTAAGTGTAACAAAAGGATCCTAATAATGTTTGCTACTATTTTTAACTGTCTTCCTTTCCTGTCGTAGTTTATGGTGTTAGTAGAGGCAGAAAGATGAAGAGAACAAAAGAAGAAATTGTAAGGAAAGAGAGTGCTGGGTTGAAAAGTAATGAAGAAGAAGAAAAAGAAGAAATACTACTACTACTACTACTACTACTACTACTATACTACTACTACTACTACTACTACTACTATACTACTACTATACTACTACTATACTACTACTACTACTATACTACTACTATACTACTACTACTACTATACTACTACTATACTACTACTACTACTATACTACTACTACTACTACTACTACTACTACTACTACTACTACTACTACTACTACTACTACTACTACTACTACTACTACTACTACTACTACTACTATTACTAAGAAGAAGAAGAAGAAGGAGAAGAAGAAGAAGAAGAAGAAGAAGAAGAAGAAGAAGAAGAAGAAGAAGAAGAAGAAGAAGAAGAAGAAGAAGAAGAGCAACAACAACAACAACAACAACAACAACAACAACAACAACAACAACAAGACAAGATAAAGAAGAATGCGCTAAAAGGTAAAACTTTCTCAATTTCACTCATTCTATATTTCGAAGAAATAATGCTTTATAATTATATACCATAATATCGTACGAGTAAGAAAGATGATTATAAGCCATTTTTAGCAAATAAGATATAGTGTCTCCATCTCCTTTAAATCTTCATTGATATAAGGGAAATGTGTCTTAACATCCGTTGACACAGATTTTGTAGCAAGGCTCCTTGCCAGATGTTTTGATACATTGCTCTCATTTAAAACAAGGAAACTTAACGTCAATGATGTATCCATTACTGTTCACATCCTTGCAACCTCAAACTTCCATGCTGACGGTCTCAATAACTGCACATCAGCAAAACTTTAGTTTTATAGAAAATATCTTTGTTGTTGTTTCATTTTTATCTGGACCTTAAAAAAACATTTATGAAAGACTGGGTTTAGAAGTAATCGCGTGCTTATACTTTAAAATAGTGCGTCTTTGGATAAAACAAACATTTAGATCTAAAATTTTATAAATAATGCTATTGAACTCTGTCCATGAATCGGAAGAAGATCTCATTTATCATTTTACGCTTCTTTTTTTTCCCCTTACTTTATTTTCCGCATCCCCGAGCATTGATAGTTTTCTCTGTGTTGTGAATGGCTTCTGGTTATCAATGCAATAATAATGTGCTATCAAACCCAATATCAATCTTTGTAAAATCCCATTTCCTCTTCACATGAGAAAAAGTTATTTCATATTTAAAAGATTTATTGAACAAGTCAATCCCAGTGCGTATTCTTGTGATAAAAGCTTAAAATGTGAAGGTTTGTCAGTGAATCTCAATTTAAATGTGATTCTAATAGGAGGGTGTAGCAATTAAATTCGAAAGCTGCACGATCGATTATTATTGTGATAGAAGTCAATATTACTTCCTTAGACTTTTCATCTTTATTGCATTACATAATGATCCTGGGTTGTTTTTTTTTTTTTATTGTTGTTTTTCTTGTTTATTTTAGTTTGTTTTTGGTTTCTGTTTTTTTTTTGTTTGTTTTTGTTTCTTTTTTTTTAATTGCATCATCTTCTCATTCGATCTGCATAAACATTTTAGAAACCACGTTGGGCCGTATTTTGTAAATATTGTAGGTTGATCTGTGCGATAAAAGGACAAACTTCCCTTTGCTAGGGAATTATTGCATCTAGAAACAAGGTTGGTATCAATCTACCCTTCTTGTAGGTATTCTTTATGGCCTGAGATTTATCAGATATTCTCTATGACCTGAGATTTATCAGATATTCTTTATGGCCTGAGATTTATCAGATATACTTTATGGCCTGAGATTTATCAGATATTCTTTATGACCTGAGATTTATCAGATATTCTTTATGGCTTGAGATTTATTAGATATTCTTTACGGCCTGAAATTTATCAGATATTCTCTATGACCTAAGATTTATCAGATATTCTTTATGGCCTGAGATTTATCAGATATTCTTTACGGCCTGAGATTTATCAGATATTCTTTATGACCTAAGATTTATCATTTGTTTTTACAAAGGAAGGTGCTTTTCTAAACAAGAAAAGTGTAAATTATTCATTGAATTGTTATTTCTGCAATCTTCCGATTAGTCTCCATCATAACCAGATGTACCAGAAGGTTACGAGGAGAGAATTGTGAGAAATATTTTATTAATGGCCTGACAGCTCAAGATTGAGACCAGGCTCATCCGATTGTCCGCTTATTTTGTCTGAGAGAAAACTAAGTCATCATTTTCACTAAGCAAGGCATTAAAATTCATCAGGATTTCAAGATGCTGCAAGCTTAGATAAATTCACATTTTTACAGAATCTTTTGGAACAAGCCAGCTGGTCCTGTGTGTTTTTACATTATTAAAGCCGCGAAATTCTCCGATTTAGTGATATAAATCGTTTAATTTTTTTTTTTTTTTTTTTTTTTTACATTTCCAATACTGTTTTCATGCAGTGATATTTAGTCTCTTTTCACATGTTTTGAGTGAAAAATAACGTATCAACTTCGGAGAATCATTCAATGCTGTCCGCAGCTATGTCTATTAAATCTTTTCCAACAGTTTGGCGAAATACAGATAAAAGTCTGCAGGTCGAGATATGACGTAGAATTTAAGCTGTTAATTAGATTAATAATTAGCTCGTGTATACCAGCTCCCTTTTAAACAATTTTGCTGGTTGCATGCTCGGTTTAAGCCACAGGCTCAAAGACAAACTGGTTATCCTTGCTTTGAAAGTCAACAGAGGCATATTCAAAATTTTAAAGGCGTTTCGTATTGAGAACTCACACTGGTCCATTTACTTTCATTGATGAACAAGACTAATTAAGGTCTAAATATGTTTACATTTAAAAACATAGGGATTATCAATGTAAAAAAATTACAGATTCGAAATTGACTTCACAATTCTATCAGCTCCCTCTAAGGATATGCCTCGAAACCGGTCCAAATTAGTCGGATATCTTAAATTCGAATTGGTTTAAAAAAAAAAGCATTTGAAAATTGATGGTCTTTTTTAATACTTTTACATACCTTTGAATTTAACATCCCAGACAATAATATTGACAATTTCAAACTAAACAAATGCAATGTCCATAATTTGTGATACAGGCGACAAGCGACTCATATGTATACCAGGCATGCAACAAGTTAATAATTATGAAAAAGATGATAAGGTAGGGTATGCATTAAAACCAATTAATAACACTTTTTTGTTTATCAAATATCATTACCATTCAAATACTGCAGTCTTCGAGCTTTTCAAAATTGTGATGTTCTTAAAAAGAAAGGCAGCTGCTAATTCCTTAGACTAGTTCCTGCCAACTGAAACAGGATAATTTATCATCAGATGGACAAAGTTTAAACTGACTGCACTTTCTAACAGATTAAACTTCCAAAATAAGGAAAAAGACATCGTAAAAATATCTTTCAAACATTTTTTTTTTAATATTTTCCACATAAAACTAAACGTACTACGAAAACAATCATTGCTGCTGCTGTGGCGATTACTTGCTTCTAGAGGCCTTGATCCTTATCACTAAAGAGAAGCCATGTCAATAAAGAGGATGCACGCATCTAACTCTAGTCTAGTTGGATATGAAGAGATCTATACTCTATCTCTTTATCCTAATAGAAGATTGTTAAATAGAAACACAAATCATTTCAAAGAAAGGCAACCCATATCTTTACGTATGGACAGTTTTTATTAGTCCGAAGGAAATATATCCATTCAGTTTGGAAAAGAAGAAAAACTTGAACGAAAAATGTCAAATAGTTAAGGTAAATATGGATTACATTGGAAATGATAGGACGACCAAAAAGGAGTGCAAAACCCACAAACTTGCAGGTAAAACTCTTAGAAAGCAAGGCATGTATGAAAATTTGATATGACGTCCACAAGGGTCTAAAACTCAGTCTCAACCACAAGTTCAAAATGATACAAAGGCAAAGAGAACATCCAGGGTACCATAATTCTCTGGACTCCTTTTTGGAAGACCATGAAGTATATAAAAAACAGTTTAAAATCTCAACACTATTCAGGTCTTATTTATTTATACATGTATATTGACATGTAACCCTTAAAAAAGGGAAGATTAATTTCAGTGCATTTGTCAAACAATCACGTTATAATGAGCACATCATTGTTTCTAAGTAACTTTCACTTTGTCTATTTTCCTGCTATTGCAGATTTATAGTTGCTTTTATGTTTGTTGATTCTGGGGATTTTTGTGGGTTTTTTTTCACATTTCTTTGTTTGTTTTGATTTTTTTTTTTTTTTTTTTTTTTGGGGGGGGGGGGGATTTTTTTTTTTTTTTTTGTCTTTAACGTTAGCCACAATATCCCAAAGAGAAAATTGTCTTCTATGCAGTGAGTGAAAACTTTAAAATGTATAAAAAATTAAAACATATGAAAAGGTAGAATAAAGCAAGGCAGTACTAATAATCTCAAACAAAATAAAGAATTTTTTCATGTAGCTATAGAGGCTTTACCATTCTATAGATGCAAAATGCTAGAATTACTCTAGTAAGTACTACAGTTTTGATTAGAGAATAAAGTTCGATAACTAATGTAGCACATAGCATGAATAAGATAGATAGATAGTAAACAGGAAATATTCATGTATGTACAACTGGTTAACTCCCTATTGTCTATGTGCTACATTAGTTATCGAACTTTATTCTCTAATCAAAACTAATCAAATCTTTATCACTGCGATTTAAAAAATATGATTAAACAAAAATTATGACTATAAAAAAGACTTGACAATTTACAAAAAAAAATATATAATGAAATAAATTATGGCATGTAAAACTTCTAGTTAAATGAATTAAAAATCAAAATGCAAAAAATTATTTACACAGCTTTAACCAAAGCACAAAATGGAATAACAATGTATGGTATACAGGACCATACTGTATTTAGCAATAGATAATATAAATTGTTCAACGCTAGATTTGCAAGATACAAGTGAACACTGATAAATTTTCTTAATTCTTGATGTTTCACAGGTATCAGACTAGCTGGAAGTATTTTTATGCACAAAATCTTAGGGTTTCATGGTTCTAAATGAAATAACCAGACTACATGAGAAACATTTACATGAAAAAAATTCTGTATGTGGAAAAAATAAATTCAGGTGTGCACAAAATAAATTCGTTTTTAGCAATTGAATATAAATATTGCTGGAAGATTAGCAATAATTTTATTAATAGCATTGAATCTGCCATCTGGGTTGAATGGGAAGGGATAAAAATGTAATGAGTATTATTTCACTTTCCTCTTTTTTTTTTTTTTGGTAAGTATTGACAAGCTAAGTGTTTTTCTATCTCTCAATTGCCCTGGGCGCCATTTCATACTTTTTTTATATATAGAACATTATAGCAGACATGATGCATGGATTGGCAAGTTAAAGATGACTGGCTTTCATATTTTTAAAAGAAATAAATTATGCAATAGGGGCTTAGATCTGCCTGAATTACTGTCAATCATTTGTTGGAAGTGTAAAATTTATATTCAAGTTCGAGTTCATGCACATCACAAGCTTTTTATCTAGATGACCATAAAAACATTTATTCTCAAGTTTAGAACAGCTCTGATTGGGTCTAGATTGTCCAACAATTGAGGACTGAACCCTAGCTCTAAATCTCTCTTTGAAGAACTTACTGTTAATAATGTCAAACTAAGATTTAATGAGGAGAAAAGTAAATCTGAAACAATCTTTTTCTTAACTGTCTAAAGTTCAAGCCCTAAACATAGAATCTAAGTTTAGAACTAAAACACTTCTGAGACGATTTATAAAAGGGCCTTCTTTTTCTCAATTTTGAAAAGCTCTACAAAAAAAAAATAAATAAAGAGAATGAGGTTGACTTAAGAGACATCAATTTCGTCCTCTCCATACCTGAAGTTCATTCTTACGAAAAGACATTGTGATAAAGAGAAAAAAAAGTCGTGGTGTTACCGATGCTTTGAGATCAGTCCGATTCACCTTTAATCCCCAGCAGTTGTTACAGTGAAGGGTGAGTTTTTACTGACACAATATCACGCCCACAGAGGGAAAGATTATAACGTGTGACATCATGACAATTTCTCCCCATGAAAATGAGTTTCCAACATTCCGGAATTTCTAAAGTTGCGTACAAGAACAATTTAAAAAAAAAGTTTGTGTGCTTCTTTAACCAGGTAAATAAATAGACATTATTTTGGGGACTTGCGTGTAACGAATGAGTGTAAGGGAACAGGGTAAGACAGAGACAGGGTATTAGCAAGAAACATAGAGACGAAAAGAGTCAGCTTGGGATTGGAGAAAAGAAAAAAAAATGTTAGAGGGAGAAGTCGAAGCGGGGAAAGAGGGAAAAAATGGAAGACGAAGAGAGAAAACACGGGGAAAGTGGGAGGAAGATAGAGAGAGAGAGGGGGAGAGAGACATGAAGAGAGAGGGAGGGAGGGGGAGAGAGACATGAAGAGAGAGGGAGGGAGGGGGAGAGAGAGAGAGCGAGAGTAACATGGAGAGAGAGGGAGGGGGAGAGAGAGAGAGCGAGAGAGAGAGAGAGTGTGTTCCAAAATAGAAAGCAAAATCACCACTCTTTGAGGATAACTTGGTAATTATAAAGGATCCAAAAGGACGCATGTTTATCTATAAAAGGTATAATACAAGGTCTAAAAGGAAATAGGCACGCAACTTTATAATTACGGTACAAAAAAGAAAAAACAAAACTAGTATCAATTCAACATTTAAACGTTTCACTTTGTAAGCTTCATCAGTATATGCACGCAACTTTATAATTACGGACCAAAAAAAAACAAAACTATTATCAATTCAACATATATAGTGGAATGTTCAAATGCTGAATTGATAACAGTTCTGTTATTTCTTTTTTGTCCCGTAATTATAAAGTTGTGTGCCTATTTCCTTTTAGACCTTAGAGAGAGAGAGAGAGAGAGAGAGAGAGAGAGAGAGAGAGAGAGAGAGAGAGAGAGAGAGAGAGAGAGAGAGAGAGAGAGAGAGAGAAAGAGGGTGGGGGGGGGAGATGACGAGAAAGAAACAGAATGATGAGATGCGAGGCCGAGAGATAGAGGCAACGGAGGTGTTAGGTCCTGATGATTAAGACAGCGGGCAGTACGGAGGGCGAGAAGAAAAGAGATGAAATAAGAGATATTGAGAGGCACACGAGAGAAAGACAGAGGAAAAAGAGAGGTAAGAAGAGTCAAAGGGAGAGACAGATAGATAGATAGACAGATCGAGAGAGAGACAGAGAGAGCGATAATACAATGCAGTGAAAGCTTCGAGTACTGAATCAAGAGCTATGAAAACAGAAGCTTGCATCCAATGATTCATCATACCCCCTGCAGAGACGAAGCTGAGGCCATTGAGCAATTGCGTTGAATTTCGATCTCATCTGTAATTTTAATTTGCCGATGTCATGTGTACACTGATGATATCATAATAATATCAATCCTCTTTATACTCATTTTAGCCTATGTTTTTTGTTGTTGTTTTTTTTCCGAAGGTCATTTGCCCCAATGTCTACAACACAATAAGTTTTCCAAATAAAAATATAAATACTCGTCTACAGGTGTGTCCTAGGATATCCCTCATTATCACCCTTATCGATGACTGTCTCTTTTCCTGTATGCTAGAGGCTTTGATCTTTTGCTCTAATGAAGGCAGACAATCTGCACAATGAGCTTTTCATTATTGTTCTTGTTAATAAGTATCTGATCTCTGACCATGTACTTGTGATCCAATTTACCTTCGCTAATCGAGCCTGCTTGATCGGATGTTTGATAAAGTCAATTTATTTAAACGGAATATTTCCTAGCAAATCAGAGAAGATCTTTTCAAGGCAGGCCAGGGCTGGAAAGGTGAGATGCCAGTTTCATCCAACGGTAACGGTATAACTAGACTCCGTGGCGATGAGTTTATTCAGATCCAAGTGCTAGCGTTTTGTTGTTTTTTTCGTCAGGTACTTTGTTAGAAAGAATCTTATTTATAGACAGCAGCTTTTCGTCAGTCCAGTGATAGGGCTGGTTAGGTGGAATCCAATCATCGGATGTCCAGGCCAGTGATCAAACCCGGGATATCGGATGTCCGTCCAATGCCCAAGTTTCCTCGCCTTGAGTCCATTATCATTGGTCTTAGAGTCTTGTTTCATGAAACTGAATTTTTTTTTAATAGGAGGTGAATGTAGCATGCAACGAATACTTTATTTTTAGGCAGTTTAACAGTCCCAGAGTGTGAGAGACATAAATTTTAGTCTCCGTTAGTGTAAAAAGATAAAATTATTGGCGAGATTCCTCTGGATTCTTCGCACACACCAATTGTGTTACAAAGAGGAGTAAAAATGAAGATAAACTGTGGATGAGTGGTATATGGAGAGAGAGGAGGGGCCTATTTCAATATAATTTATGACTTCTTGTAAACTCTAATGCCCAAAAAACGTATTGCGCTTGGGGCTACCCTTACGGTAACATGAGTCATGAGTGGTCCAGCATATGACTTTTTGTGAGGCAGTAGTGATATGTTACAGTGATAAACCATCTTTATGATAGAAACTTACTTATCGAGAAAGGCTATCAGTATAGGGACTTAATCAAACTTAATAAATGCAACTTTTATTTCTAAATACAAAAAGTTTAAATTGGCATCGATATATTGTAGCTTTTTTTGGTCCAAATTTTGGTAGATGAAAAAGAGATATACATGTATTTTCGTTGGAGATCAGGGCAGTTTGTGAGAAAAAAAAATAAACGCCGATGTGAGAAATCTGTGAGTTTACAGCATATGTTGAACGGGCAGGTTTAACCATAAAAAAGGAAAAAGGATAGGGGAAGAGATGGAAGTGTAGAGAAAGGGAGGGGGGAGGCAGATTGGACAAGATCGGCGGCTGACAATAATCATGCCCCCTGCTGAGCTTTACTTTATACCATAATCGAAGTTATGTCAAGACAGGACTCACCACCCCGCTCTCTCTCTCTCTCTCTCTCTCTCTCTCTCTCTCTCTCTCTCTCTCTCTCTCTCTCTCTCTCTCTCTCTCTCTCTCTCTCTCTCTCTCTCTCTCTCTCTCTCTCTCTCTCTCTCTCTCTCTCTCTCTCTCTCTTCCTCTTCCTAAATGTTTTCGAATGACAATTCAGTGAAATCGCTGATACCCAACCACCCCCACCTTCTCCTTAATCGCTCGTCCTCTTAAAGACTGTGCATAAGTTTCGATACTTTCGCCTTTATTGATCCTCTGTCACTATAAATAATACTGGATCGTCTAAGCTTGGAGTAGTCCAGACTTGTTGAACACTGGTACAGCCTGGATCGCAGAGGCTCTTAGACTCTATGAAGTGGATATCAATGATCGATGCGGATAAAGAGGCCAAACATTTTTTTTTTGTAATTGTAGACTGTTTTGAAAATGGTTGAGCTTCGATATTCGTTTAGAGCGTGTTTAGAGTGTCTAGTATTATTTGTAAGCAAAAATAGTGAACAAAACGTGCCTCCGTAAAGATAGTTTCCATTCATGTTCTAGGTTATTTTTTTTGTCTCGAAGGATATGAAAAATTGCTTTGTGAAACAAGAGGTGCTAATGTAGCGGCAGAAGTTTTGTGATTTTAACTTGTTTGTGTTTTCTCTGAAAATGGAATATTATTATTGTTATTATTATTATTATTATTATTATTATTATTATTATTATTATTATTATTATTATTATTATTATTATTATTATTATTATTATTATTATTATTATTATTATTATTTTTGTTGTTGTTGTTGTTGTTGTTATCATCATTATCATTAATACTAGTAGTAGTGGTAGTAGCAGCAGCAGCAGCAGCAGTAGTAGTAGTAGTAGTAGTAGCAGCAGCAGCAGCAGCCGCAGTAGTAGTAGTAGTAGTAGTAGTAGTAGTAGTAGTAGTAGTAGTAGTAGTAGTAGTAGTAGTAGTAGTAGTAGTAGTGGTAGTAGTAGTAATGGTGGTGTATTTTTTATTCATTTGTATATGATTTTTAGAATAACTCTTTTATTCACTACAACATTAAGACTATTTTGTTTTAATGAAGGCAACTCTTTTTCTACAGTTTTACTTGTGATGTTTTGGAATGAATATTTAGGGCGTATAATGTTTACTCTGTAAATGTCTTTTGTTGTATGTGTATCTACAATGGAGAGCCATACCATCGAATCTCCACTTACGGTTCCTTAATATTATTTTTCGCCACGCCTGCTACTCATGCACTTTCTGATGGAACGAAGTTCAAAATTCTTCTGGCCGAGCTATTATATATATATATATATATATATATATATATATATATATATATATATATATATATGTATATATATATATATATATAAGAAAATCAATCAAACATATAATACAGTCGGCAGCAATACCTTCGATGTGATTGTTACACTGGAATGTTGTGGTATCAGAATGGTTTTTGGTTTTTTTTTATTATTATTACTTTTAATGATAGGGCTGGGAAAAGTTTCGATTCTTCAGATATTTTGTTGTAAAAGAAATATCAAATGAGTTTACCCTATCTTATATTTTATTTTTTGCCGCCATGGAAACAAGTGAGGCAATGTATCTCTTCTTAGCCGTTTTGTGTAATATCCACACTTAACTTTTCAGCCCTCAGTTTGAGTTCTTTATAAATTGTTTTATATACTTCTGCATGATTAAATTGTCCCTGAAATTGTTTGAAATTACATTATGATTTATGTTATTATATCCAATACCTTAGCTGCTTTATGCCATGAGAAAGCTTTCAAGCAACATCATATCTTGTTACTTCTGAATCGCTCAAGTGAACAAAATCAATTGAATGATCTATTGTGATCTAAACAGTAGTCTATTGTTACGAGATGTTTTTTACAATATCATTACTCAATTTCAATAAAGAAGTGCAATGGTTATCTAATTCGCCATTGCCCAAGTATTTCCTAGGCTTTTTAGGCTTTGAGCCTTCACTTTTTTTTCCTGGACAATTACATAATGACAAATAATATGGACAGCTTTGTTGCTTGCTGGTATTGCTGTTCTCTTGCATACATATTCTGCAAAACATAATTTTAAACTAAAATTGTTCAGATTCAAGTTCCTCTTCATTCTTAAATGTTTTATGGCATATTGTTATTGGTTTATAATAAGTTTGATGTTTTATAAATAATTAAAATAGAATATGAGCATAGGGAGCTGTTACAACAATTTCTCATAAGGTGATTTACTTTGTACTCATACTTTTTTCTGTTAAAAGTATTAATGGATAACATAATAAAAGTAATAAACAATGACTGCCCCTCTTATTGAAGGTTCTGTCTGCATCCATACCAAAAAAGTTTAACATTCCAATGTTCTCTCCAATTCTTTCTTTCATGCTTTGAAAATTATTGTTGTTGCAAAAGTTCCAGACAACACTGAAGACTTTATTTTAAAGTTGTCAGCCTCACACAGGGACTACAGGGCACTGGGATTCACCCTAGGCACCCCATCGAAGTCAGTCAACCAACCGGCCATGGCAGACATGGGATGCCAGAGTTGTCTCGCCGGTATCATTTTCTTTACAGACTTGGCCTCACACCGTTTGACCTGATCCCTGGCACGATGCGGATGCTTGCAGCAGACAACAAAGACATCAACATCCTTGGCGGCACAATGCTGCACATTCTTGCTAAAAATTCGAATGGCAGAATCTTTGAAACAAGGCAGATGGTTTACACCACTGACTGCTCAGAGAAATTCTTCCTCAGCAGAGGGGCTTGCGTGGACCTTCACATTATCCCCAAGGACTTTCCCAAAATTGGTGAAACAGCACACCTCTGTGACACCGTGCTGCGAAATGAGACAGGCTCCCCTGAATCCAGCCCAACCAACTTATGTGACTGCCCACGCCGCCGGAAACCACCGCCTCCACTACGCCGTCTACCATTCCCTGCAACAGACGAAAACAGGGAAAGATTGCAGAAGTATCTCTTGGCCTTCTACAGATCCAGCACGTTCAATACATGCGACCACCAGCCCCTTCCTCTCATGGAAGGTCCCCCGCTGGAGCTAATGATAGATCCCACAGCAAACCCTGTGGCCTACCACACACCCATACCATGAAGTCCCACTTCATTGGCAACAAGAGGTAAAGGCTGGCCTCAACCAAGATGTCCGTCTGGGTGTCCTCGAGCCGGTACCTATAGGCGAACCTGTCACGTTGTGTCCCCGTGTGGTGATCTGAAGAAAAATGGGAAGCCACGGCAGACAGTTGACTTTCAACCCCTCAACGCCCACGTCAAAAGGGAGACACACCACACACCCTCTCCTTTCCACCAGACGAGGTCTGTCCCACACGGAAAGAAGAAGACCGTTCTCGATGCATGGAACGGCTACCACAGCGTCCCCATTCGTGCAGAAGACCGCCACCTCACCACCTTCATCACACCATGGGGCAGATACCGCTACAAAACCACCCCCCAAGGCTACATTGCATCTGGCGATGGATACACAAGGCGATACGATGAAATCGTTGCTGAAATCCCCAACAAAACCAAGTGCGTTGACGACGCCCTTCTCTGGGCAGACACCCTGGAAGAGAGCTTCCATCAGGCGGTCCAATGGCTTGACATTTGCGGCCGCCATGGAATCATACTCAACCCGGAGAAATTCGTCCTCGGCAGCGATGTGGTGGAATTTGCTGGCTTCGAAATCACCCCGGACAGAATCCGTCCCAGCAGAAACCCCGGCCAACATCACCGATATACGATCTTGGTTCGGCTCATCAACCATGTGTCCTTTGCATTCAGCATGGCCGACAAAATGCTGCCGTTTCGTGAGCTGCTGAAACCAGTACGCCCTTCAAATGGGATGACAATATGAACTCCTTATTTGAAAAATCTAAAAACATCATCATCACCGAAATTGAGAAAGGTGTCCAGATCTTTGATGCACAACGACCAACATGCCTCGCCACCGACTGGTCTAAAACAGGCATCGGATTCTGGCTGCTCCAAAAAACATTGCTCTTGCCTTACAAAGGAACCCTTCTGTTGCCGGACGGGCTGGAAAGTTACCCTTGTCGGAAGCCGCTTCACTCATGCAGCAGAATCACGCTATGCACTAGTGGAAGGGGATGCGTTAGCGGTCGCGGACGCCCTGAACAAAGCCAGGTACTTTGTTCTCGGCTGTGAGGACCTGACGATTGCTGTAGACCACAAGCCCCTCCTGAAACTATTTGTGACCGGTCACTTGTAGACATCCCCAACCCACTACAAGGGAGCCAACTACGTAGCCACTGTCGACCGATACTCCAACTGGCCGATTTTCGAAAAATCACATGCCAGGCTCCTGACATGTCTGCGCCGGACCTTCGTGACCTATGGAATCCCTGAGGAGCTTGCATCGGATGGCGGACCAGAGTTCACTTCTAACGCAACTAGACAGTTTCTCAAAAACTGGGGCGTCCACCACCGCCTTTCATCAGTCGCCTTCCCGCATAGCAACTGCCGAGCGGAAGTGGGAGTCAAAACTGTCAAGCGACTCATCCTCGACAACACCACCCCCCATGGTGACCTTGATATAGACGCTTTCCAGCGGGCCATGCTACAATACAGAAACACCCCTGATCATGACACCAAACTGTCCCCTGCCATGTGCATCTTTGGTCATCCAATCAGGGATTTCATCCCCATTCCCCCAGGAAATTATCGGCCTCACCGCACATGGCGCGACACACTTGAAGCAAGGGAATCCGCCCTACGCAACCGCCACATGCAAAACTGGGAACGATGGTCCGAAAGGACGAAACGACTGCCACCCCTCAGAGTTGGAGACTACGTCCGCATCCAGAACCAAATCGGACCCTATCCCTTGAAATGGGACAAGACCGGTAGAGTGATAAAGGTCCGCCAATTTGACCAGTACGTGGTGAAAGTTGATGGCTCAGGGAGAGTCATGCTACGCAACCGCAAATTTCTCAGGAAATACTCTCCTGTCATCCTCTCCCTTCCCACAAGAGCCATCACTATGGACATACCCTTGCCCATTATGCCCACTCAATCCTCTACAGCCAGTCTGACCACCCCACCGCCAGCAAGTCATGGTAGTTCAGGCAACGCGACCTCGCCCCCAATACACACCAATCCTTTCCAAACACCCATTCATGCGCACCGCCACCAACCACACAAGGACGCCATGAGCCCAGCACCTACCACATCCGGGCCATCACCCAAGGCAGATGTATGCCCTGGCGTACCAGCCACGCCTACCCGCGCCACCCAGAATCCAAGTGGGCAGCGCACCGCTATGCCGAGGACCAGCGGACAGTGCGGCGATACCCCAGCAGCACGTCAGACCAGAGGACCGAATGTCGCCCACCCCGCTGCCTCATCGGGTGCCCAGCCAGACTGTCCCACCGAGGCACCGAGACGCTCCACCCGACCTGTCTGCACACTCAAATGGCTCAATGACTATATTACCACTTAACAATGCTGACAGCTCCGCACCCATCCTTCATTTTCAATCTTTTTTTTAAATACATGTATTGGCAAAAAGACTTGGGGGGAGATAACGGGTTACGATCCATCTCTGTAGACAGTTCCACTCAAGCGACATTACTCCCGAACTCTTGATCCAAAATGATTGCCCTTATCTAATGTCATCGTGGTTGTAAACAGAAGAAACATTTCACCTCATTTATCTGTAAGTTCTGCTTCATGTAATCGGTACTAATCCAGCTACACTTCATAAATCATTCGTAGATCTAGTATCAATCATATATTACCTCTCATGTTTCTGTCAATACATTACATCCTTATTTTAATCCGTGAACTGAATCATACTCCTGGTCGTAGATCTATTTATAGCATCATTGTAATGATTGTTCATTGAGATTTAACCGAATCATGCTCATACTAATTTACTCCCATGCCATCTAGAATCTAGTGTGTTGCTAGTTTATATAGTGCTACTCAGTATCCATATAAGCTTATTTAGTGTTTCATCTCTCTTCTTGGGTTTCAGAACCGTGATCATTGTTTGAATAAAGTTTATTTGAACAAAGTCTCAAAGAGACAGCGTTCTTATCTACTGACGATTAAGAAAAATACAATTTCAAAGCTTCTAAGGGTGAGTTGGGCCGATAACTGCAATGATACCTATGTCTGCTGCTTCGGTGACTTCTTGTGGTGGAAAAACAAATTGTTTCTAGATCTTTTTATAGAAACCATCATGAAAAAGAATTAAGATTTTATTGTTCAACGAATTCGAAACTTGGTGTTTGATGGAAATTTAGAGCTACACTAAAATGTTTGTATTTTGGAAACTGTTTATTTGGAAGAAAGAAAAAAAAAAACTTCATATTTGTGTTCAGCATATCAAATTCATGAAAAAAATTTTAATTTTAAAGCTTAAAGTGAGTTGGGCGGATAACTGCAATAATACCGTTTTATTTTATTTTTTACCTCTAAAGATAAGTATAATTAGTATTGCTGTAATATTATTCTTCAGCTGTTGACTCATATTTTTATTATAACAAAATGCTGCGTTGGAAATGGATGTGTTTGAAGCGCACATCTGATTAATGTAGGGTAACTAGATCTAGATTTTTTTTTTAATTTTTAGCCCAGACTAGATTCAGAGTGTTTTAATTTTCAGATCAATGAAGCAAGTGGAATGGTCCCTAATGAAATTTTCTCCCTCACTGCTTACAAGTATATCTGATATATGATTTGGCATGTCTTTTATTTGATTTCCATACCTAAACAGGGTAGCTAATGACTCTGATTATGGTCAAGGCATGTTTTAGCTTTATTTCTGTTAATTGTTAATTTCTAAAGAGACAATTTCAAAACTCTTTCAAAACAATTATGTCCCTTTTGTTCCCAATGTTTCTTTAAGTTAACTGATGTGAAATCAATATTGAAGGCATTCTTATAAGATTTTTGTCAGCCTTTTAAACTAGAAATATATATAATTCAGTTTCAGTTGAAACGCTATAAATTATAGCAGCTTTGTATTTTGGATATTTCTGTATAAATTTATTCATAAATTCAAGATTTTGGTATTTTTTTCATGAATGATTATAACATGGTTCATCTGTATTACAACTTCATTTCGATTTCTTGTTTAAATATCAAAGCAGTCCGGTTTTTTCTTTTACTATATCAGAGCTAACACCAGCAGTACATATGCAGTATATATATATATATATATACATACATGTGTGTGTCCACCTCACTTTTTACTTTTATTAGGACATTTTTACAAAGCTACATTTTAAAAAAGTACTATAGTTGTTATACTTGCAGTCTTTCATGTTACAGATTGACTTGAGACATTTTACTTTGAGACTGTGATACAACCAGAAAAGCAGTTATTTGAGTTATGCATAACAGCATAAATTGACGTCGACTTTTATCAGAGGAATTTGACTAAGCTATGCAATTCAAATCAAATTGTTGTGAAAATATCTTTGTCAAAACTTGAATTTAGACAAGACTATTTGAATAACACTTCTTCTTTCTTGTTGAAATCTGTATTATTATCGGCAAAAAGAGCCAAGCACATTCCCCTTCTGATCTGATTTTTTCTTACATCATTGCATAGATAACGTACAGAGTTATAAGAGCTGCCTTTATTCGACACCATTATTAATTGGTTGATTTCTTCCATCTGGTTTTTAAAGTCATTTGCTTTGCCTACTACTTATATAGCCTTTGATCCATTTTATCATTTTTTGATAGCTTTACCTCTGGCTGTTTCCAAGCCCTTTTTTCATATCATAGGTTGAAAGATATTTTCCATATTATTTTTAACCCAGAGAATGATTAGAAAGACATCTTTTGAATTAATCTGTTCTTTTTTTTCATATACTCTTACAGACACTATCAAAAATGGGATGGAGACAAGGCTCTGTCATCATGGAAGCTAGACCCTATGCTCATGTCATTTGCCACAAATGTGCAGAAGAACGCTGCAATTTCTGCCTTAAAAGGTGCTGTGAGACCTGTTAATGAAAAAAGTGTATGCTTAAGAATACTACCAGTGGTATAAGATTCTATACTTATGAAAGTCATAAAGTTTTAATCAATTATTTGTAGTAAATATAGGGAAGCAATTAAAATTCTATTTAGAAAAACAAAGAAAGGGTTGCAACTGAAATAATAATCTTCTGTAGAATGTAGTACAGTCAGCATATACGTGAGAAGTAAGATTTGGTTTTATTTATTTTTCACTGACATCTCCTCATGACTTAATCTAAAAAAATTGAAATGTGAAAAGAGGTAGAATTTGAAAGTTTTTTCTTCTATCTCAAAACATGAAAAGTGCTGTATATATCTCTTAAAATAGTAAGGATGATTGAGAATCATATGACTAAATCTCATATTGCATTGCAATGCTTTTGTTAGCAATAAAATTCTTCAGAGCTCGGAAAATCAATTTTGGTAAAAATTTGAACAAATGAAATTAGAGTAAGGTACATACAAAAGAATGATAGATCTT